>OMNV01000100.1:1971-24277 GCA_900303265.1 Brotula barbata | reverse complement strand
CCTTCCCTGTCTCCCCTCACACTTGGCTTCTTAGCGTCAATGTGAGCTGGAGAGTCTGATCGCGGCCCCTCGGACCGGGATGGGATGATGATGATGATGATGATGATGAAGATAATGATGATGGTGATTGGGATTTAATCGGGCACAGTGGGATTCTCCATTTTTCTCTCCGGGCTGCTGTGAGGATCATCAGGAAGATCATGCAACACCTAAAGCCATGGCGAGCTCTGCTCCTTCTGACGGTGATGCTCCAACCGGGAACCTCAGACAAATACGGTGAGATAATGACGGTGACAGATGAGAGATCAGTTCGATTGTAGTCCTACGGTGATCCGGTGCGTCCGTGGTGCATCCAATGCACTTTATTCCGTGTTATAACGCCGTCATAATCCTGTTCTATTCCACATGTGGCTGTATATGTGTGAGATGATCTGATGCACGAGTTAGCTGGATTACTAAAGCTTTAAACACGGCTGATGAATGATGAATGAGTTCATTTTAAATCAGTTACATATTTCATAATTATTCATTCAATGGATGTTGGATTCATATTATGGGCCTTTTCACTTGTGTAAGCATAATAACAACCATCAAAGACTTGAAATAATGATAATAATTATTATTATCATTTCTACAGAAGTTGTGATTTTTTAAAAATAGTAACCTTTATGTGTTTAAGATAAGGTGTTTTTAATTTGGCTCAAATCTCAATTTGTTCCATGTGTTGGGTATCATTTCATACAAATTTACCCATCTAATATATGACCTTTGTTTTGTATTTGTTTATGAAGATGGATCTACTGGTGGTTACCTCAGATTTTAAAGGGTTAATTAAATTTGTCCTATGCAGTCAAACAGAGAGGAGGACATCAGAGGCCAAGCAGAGGTTGAGGCATCAGAGACGTTTTCTAATGTTTCTCTGCCACGGTTAAGCGGCTCCATCCCCATATCCGTTCCTCTTGCAGGGATACAGCACACACTCTAAACTCTTGGAGGAGGAAATCGATTCTTGGGAAAGAAATCAATCTGAGCAGAACAGTTTTTATTATGTGTTTAGAAACTAGAACATTTGTTTCTCCTGCCAACTTTATGAAAAAGCCCTGCAGGTGTAAACACAGAGACTGATGGTCGATTCTGTGTGGTTTAGAATTTTCAGAATTTCTCCCAACAAAAACACGTGAAAATTCTAAAATAAGGGGTTTATTCCACTATAAATTTAACATTGAGAATAAGAATAACTACAAATGGATCCAATTAGAGCAGCAACCTCCATCATGTCATTAAAATAAAGACTAACAGTGGAACGTCAAATGTTTAGTGAGCCTGCCAGCAGCTGCCGTTTCAGCACCATGGACAGAAGCCAGTGACAGTGATGTTTGCTGTGATTCAATCATCCATCCCCTCCGTCTCCATCTGTCTCATCTCTGTCACTCATTTGTCCATCCAGCCGTTTATTTCATCAACCATCCATCCAGGTGTCCAGCTGCTTGTCCTGTGTTGTTTGCGTGAGCAGTAATAAGGATTGTTATAACAGGGATTTTACTGTAATATAAGATGGATAGCGGGTCAGATTCAATTTCTGTGATGGAGGAACCACAGTATTAATTGTGTTTTTGTTATGATGTTGTCTGTCTGGTGGAGGGTCAGGTCTAGAAAATAAATCTATGCATACAATTAATTTTTTTCCTATATAAACTGGTAACACCATCTGCAGCAACCTTATCAATGAATTACTATGTTATGATTTGCTCGTGCATCGGGGCCTGCAGAGAGGAGCAGCTTTTAGTTAAGTTGGAATTGTCTGTCAACTCCTCAACCTGTGTCTGTGTGCTTCTGAAGTCTCCCGTGTGCGTCATCAGACATTAATAATATGTCATAGATGAAATCTGAGCAGCTATCATTCAGCGATCTGTGTGTGTGTGTGTGTGTGTGTGGGTGTGGGTGTGCATTGTATTTGAAGAGGCGCCCCACTGAAAATGCGTCATTGCACACCAAGTACAGAATGATAAAAATTATTGATTTGTTTCTCGAGTTTAACTCTCCCACCCACACATGTTTCAGACTTGACTTTAGTTTACTATTTCCATGATTAAAGGAGAGTCAAATGTTCATATGTAGCAATGTGCACAGGGTGGGGGTGAGCAAGAGATCAGTACAAACACAGTGAATCTCTGGTATCAGCTAAGGAAAACAAATAAGAATATATAGTGAAATTAAAATAATGTTACTGCTTATATGATGTTTCATGAAAGGGATGTATATATTTTTTAATGTTAAATCTTAAGTTTGCCCATCTATCTATCTATCTATCTATCTATCTATCTATCTATCTATCTATCTATAGACGGTCATGTTACTGACCATCAAGGCACGCAAACGTTAGACAGCTGACGTACCGAAGATATTTTGAGAATGTCAGCGCGTCTGTTACAGTGTTTTGAAAAGGTCAGGAGTGGGTGCCGTGTCAAGCAAACATGTTTTGCGCACAGAATATCAGATTATCAAAGGTTTGTGTCTTCAAATGTCAGCATTCAGCAGCATCACTGACTCATCGTTGCGCAGGTATAATTAACTCTCTAATTTAGGTTTTTCTTTCACCTCTGTGAACTTTGCATTTACATTCGGAATTAAAACACCTTCTCACTCTACGTCTGTGTTTCCATGTTGTGCAGTGGCTCAGCCTCATTCAGTAAAAAAAAAAAATATGAAGATGCATTTTCCAGTCACAACTCCAGACTGACACTAATTTCATTATGAGAATGAGCGGGAAGACGGGGCTGGGCCGACTTTATCTTCTGATAAATGTGAGCATGTGAAACCTGTTCAGCGTGATTGAGATCAGGTCACGTGATGAGTCAGACCAGTCCGACCTCTTTGTGTTCTGGCAGGTGGTGCTCACATTGTAATGCATTATGCAAACATTTATACTTTGCATTAACATGTATTTTACATCAATGTTGTACAAATCACATGTTAATGCGGGGTGGAAGACTTGACTTTATAAGTAGATCCTCCTAGGGTTCACCTGTACGTAGAGACGCAGGTTGTGACATATGATTTGTGAGACCCAGACTTAATTATTAATGTTCTTAGTCCAGCTCTCTAAATGTTAATGAAAGAAGCGGTTGCCATAGAAATTACTATAAAAATTGCTATGAATGGCTGTTTCTCTCTGACTGACCATTGTTTCCATGTTTCCTCATCAGGTTGTATGTTTGAGAGAAAACTGTGTACAAGGGATCAATTCTGCTCCGAAGGTGAGTACACACACACGCACGCGCACACACGCATGCACGCACACATGTATAGTACAAACACTACATTTTGTCTTTCTCTCACCTGCCCCTCTCACTTTCCCCATCTTCATCTAAGCCCCTCCCCTGTTCTGATGTCTCCATGGCAACTCTGACATCACTGTGAGATCGACACCCCCACAGTCATTGTGCTAATACAGTGATGAGTCACAGACACACACTTACACACTCGTCTCTGGTGAATTCAGTTCAGGGACAGAATACAAAAGAGTTCATTGCGTTTCATTGATTGATTGAAAACACACACATACACACACATATTTAGAATAAACATACATACATATACTGTATATTTATATATACATTTATTTATTTACATATAGACGCAAACCCATCTGTAGATGTGATGTTAACAGGAGAAATATAGTAATGGAGTTATGGTTTTCCTTGAGATGGTTTTTACTCTCAGTAAAAGCCGCTTGTCTGTCTGCCTGTCTGTCTGCCTGCCTGTCTGTCTGCTTGTGTTTGTGCCTGTCTGTGATGATGTGATAAATGACTGCAGGGCAAAAGGAAAAATATCAATATTTTATATCAGCATCCACTTTTCCTTTCTTTTCCTTTCCTTATCAAGATGTATAAATCCTGCACACAATGTACGCCAACGGAAAATGTTCTTTTATTCTCTCAATACACGGTCTGAAAAGTTACTACGGTAAATTCTGCCAAAAAAGATCCCGTAAATATTTTTAGATGTGCCTGCCAAACAGAATAAAACTGTGTCTAATCAACCTGTACACACACAATAACCCATAGTAGTTATTCTATACATGGAACAGAGAGCCCAGTTTGTTTTCTATTTTCTGGTTCTGACCAAAGAACTTTATCTATCATAAACGATGTGCGAGGACAAGTAGACATGAAACATTGTAGCCTGCATAGAAAACAGAATTGAGGACTGTGGCAAACACAGCAACAAGAAAGAGGAGACAGACTGACAAAGACTGGAATGCAGTGCAAAAGCAGAGAAGAAGAAGAAGAAAAAGAGGAAATGTGGAAAATGAGCATTCAGAGAGTTCTGTGACTTCATCATCCCACCACTCCTCGAGTCTCAGACTTCATCAATGTTGGAACAGCCTGCATTCTGAGGCATTGTGGCTTTAAGTGACCAAACAGATACATACTGTATGAATTTCAGCGGTTGGTGTGTGAACAGAGTCCATTAGAGGACTCTTTGGATTGGATGTCAAAATGCTTTCAGGTGCCACAAATCCACCAACATTTGTGGAATTTTTTGAAAGGACGATTAGACCTGAAACTCTGCGTGGACAGTAATCTGTCAATATTTTATTCCCATTTAAGAAATGCTCAAATTTAGCCCCAGTGTGTGTGTTTCTTCTACATTTGACAGCATTCTGTGAAATCCTCGTTCCCTCGCATCTATAGAAATAAGGCAGGATACAAAAATAAATCCAATCCGATTAAACGTTTCAATTCACGTCTCCTCTGCATTCATCCTCCAATTCATCCTCCTCTCTCTCTTCACTTCATCATCCATCAAGAACGTACACATTTTTACATGTAGGTTACAGACTAATTTATACATTTCTACATACGTGTAAGTCCTCTACATGTGAAGCTACTTTGTCAAAAGTAGCTTCACATAGAGAGGATCACGTCCTAGTTTTGGCTCATACAGTGCACAGCTTTGTGCCACATTTGTGGTTATAAAAACACAAACAAACAAACCAATTGACTGCAGCGCTGTGGACGCTCGTGGCCATTCATTATCTGTGAGCCATTCAGTTGGTGTTGGTGACTCATCAATGCACCAAATATTTCACCGCCTGCTCTGCTACAGTATGTTTTACTTGGAAACAATGGAAATATCACAATCTGTCTTCTGTATCGTCATCCGAGCTCATTCAGATTATGAGAGTGAGTGGTAACCGAATGCCGCTCAAGGCCACAGAGCGCTACTCCAGCAGCAGAGGATCATAGCAGTATCATAATGTAATGTTGTGAATTATCATAAACCCCATTATAGTGACCATTACTTAAACTTTAATGCTTTATAATATTTTCTATACTCATCACAGAACCATGAAAATTTAACTGAAGCAGATGCTGGTACCATTAAATGTAAAGCTTTTCTTAATTCCCCTTAAAAATTACTTTAATGTATATGATTTTGAACAGACATGCTCCTGGTTCATTTGGTATGAATGACACTGTGTGAAATTATGTGGAAAAAAGAAACCGTCCAAGGTTTTATTTGATAATAAGTCACAATAAAGTTGAATGATTTTGAGAAAAATGGCTGTTTGAATGTTAGGATCAGTTTCAATTGGAACGATTGAATTTCTTTGTTCTCTCTGAAAGTGCCAGAACTGTCAGTGCACTTTGACAAGTAGCATAAAAAGTGTGGGCTTCTACTTCTAAACTATGACTCACTGGTGGAAGAAAGAGTGGCAGGAGCTCCATGAACTGTCAGATGGGGCCAGTAAAAAGCACCTGCTGTAAAATTGGACATGGACGCAGCGGAAAGTGTAAATAAATTCAACAGAATGCATTTTATTGACAACGATTAAACAATCAATGTCTGTCTGTCTCTGCGTGTGTGTTTGGTCTTTCCAGATGGGCTGTTTGGTCGGTGTAGTAGCTCTAAACAGGACCAGGTCCAGTACCAGGTGTCAGTTCCTGTGCTGAAGAGGATGCAGGAAGTCCTCAAACAGCTCAAGCTACAAGGTGAGAAAACACGGGTGAGGGGATCGTTGATATCTAGCCACAGGTATCTGCACTTCCCCGCACACACACACACACACACACACACACACACACACACACACTCAGGATGACAGTGAGACATAATTTACGATCAAACTATGTTTTAATAACATAAAAGCGTGATGGTGCTAATCATATTTTAAAGGACGCTCTGTTCATCTTTCCAGCCTCTCTCTCTTTCTGCAACACAGATAGGTCAGATCCTGATTAACAGATTAGATGCAGCTGTCACAATCAGACCTCATGCGGACTGAGAGCTACAACAGCAGAAATTGTGAAAACAGAGTTAAAGTCTCTTTTTTTAATATCTCAATGTATTTCTTCTACTGTAAATTGACGCTAGTTTTGTGATATTATTGTCTTTTAATTCATTGAAAAATTGAGAAATGTCTGTAATATTTATGATAATAATCCTGGTGGATTTTCTTGGTGAATGAATGTGGATATAATACGTTATTGTAACCTAATGTGTGTGCCTGTGTGTGTGTGCGCAGGGCTTTCATGGCAGGATGACATCACCCAGTATATTGTGTCCAAGGAGCTGAAGAGAGTTCCTCACACCACACGTCCTGCTAAGCCAAACACGTCCTTCTCCTCTCAGTAAGTACTCTCTCTACAGTTATATACAGTTACTCAGAAATGGAAATATTACACAAAATAGTACGGCAGGAGTGAGATCCATCTATCCACTGATCATCTTTCAATCCTTATCATTTTTCTCTGGATTTCCAGGTCCAGACCAAACATCCACCACCACAGTTCCAAGTCAGGGCCCGCATCCCCTATCGGCAGCTATGTGGACTACATGATTGTCGAGCCTCCTCAGTTGCCACACCGCATGCAGCCATCCTCCATGGACCCTTACACATACCACCAGGTACACACACAGAGGCACACAAACACACTTTCACACACATATACAGTACAGTCCTATATAAGCTCAAAACCTCTCCTATCAGCAGCACAGGTACCAAGATGAAGCAGAGAGATCTCTCATTGGAGGAGGTGTTGGTTATGTCCGGCCTTCTTCCAGGTCCCAGGCCAATCAGAGACAACGAGAGCAT
This sequence comes from Brotula barbata, assembly GCA_900303265.1. Lineage (NCBI taxonomy): Eukaryota > Metazoa > Chordata > Actinopteri > Ophidiiformes > Ophidiidae > Brotula > Brotula barbata. The sequence goes on along the minus strand of OMNV01000100.1, from coordinate 17,175 downwards.
GACAGACAGCTGCTGCGGGAAGCCTTGTCTCTGTACCTGGCACCCGCACAGCCCTCTTATCGCCACCGAGGGGCAGCACCCATGGCTCCCACAGGTAAAAGGATGTAGAAACTAAGCAAGCTAACACAGCTAGCTGAACTTTAGGCAACCAGAAAACTCTCAGATGAAAACAGATTCCAGCTTTACTCCATGGCTTCTACTATTTCACCACTCTTATTTCCAGCTCTACCTTATTATGAGGATGTGGAGCTGGAGATACCTGTGGACTATGTTGAGGACTACACCTTACAGGAGAGACTTGGCACTGTAGGCAGACAACAACCTCTACAAAACAAGAAAGTAGCTCAAGACTACAATGACCTGCCTGCACTTAATGGTGAGGACTCTGAACTTAATCTGACCCATACACAGAATTTACAATGCCAAAGACAAGCAGGGAGCACTTAGAAAAACTAGCAGACTGTGTACATGGACATGTCTCCTGGTTTGCATAGTGCAAAGCAAGCCCACGCAATGCTAACTGTCCGGTCTTGTGTTAGATGACCTGCTCCAGAGGATGTTTGCCGTGCTGCAGAGATACGACATTGACCTGAGACAGCTCAGTCAACAGCAGCTATACAAGCTGGCCCTGATTCTGCTGCTGATGCAGGCTGAGGACAAACCAGGTACCACCCCGGCTGAGACCTCTGTTCTGTTTTGTTTGGAACATGTACATAAAAATGCTTTATGTGAATGCATGAGTCCCTCAAAAACAAAATCTTAATGTATCTTCATTTAAACTTCTTCCATTGGAGCAATTAGATTTTTTAATTAATTCTATTTTACTGTAATTTTTGAAGTATTCAGTCATAACAGTGTGTCCCTCCACACACAGATGCGTATGAGAAAGACCTCGTCACCCTCAAGGAGGTATGTCACCATCCATTATTAATCATAAACTGAGGTAACCCAAAACATCTGGAGTAAAGACACTTGTTTAAAAATGGCTTAGTTTAAATAGTAAGGGTTTACTATATTGGATTTTCTGATCTTTTTTTTATTAAATCAGGCCCATTAAATGTGTCTTAAGTCCTTTGAAATACCCTGAAATTCTTCCATATTGTTGACTCGCTCATTGATACAGATACAATCATTTTACACAAATGCGTCTCCTTTTGTCATTCTGTTTTAGATGGAGCTTTTAAAAACCGAGGGCGTATCCGGTAAGCCTGAGAAGCAGTCCCCTGTTCCTGGGCCCCCCAGAGTCCCTCCTGTCCCCTCTGCTGCCTCAATCCCAGCCTCACCTCCAGCCAAGAGCTCCAGCCTGCCCACTTCAGCCTCCCAGCCTCCCCAGGCTGCCCCTATCGAAGCTGGGGGAGGCTCACAGGGCCAGGGACTGCCTGTGGTTCAGGGTACAGGAGTCAAAGAGGAGTATGGCTACATCGTCACCAACCAGAGGTAAGAGCTCCATGATTAAAATCTGCTTTCAAATGATAAAATAATGATCCTTCAGATCCTTGTTTGGTGCAAAGCACTCACTTTCCTCAAAGTAACCAAACTATTAAGATAACTTGAAACAGAAATATGACAATATAATGATATCTCTAATGAATTAACTTTTTAATGAATTTGTTTTATTGTTATCAGCTGACATAAAATAACCCTTGTGATGTCATAGAGGTCTCTAAACCAATAATTTAATGGGGGGTGGGAAGAGGAAGTACTGCATATCAATGGATGGTCAATTATTTTCTCCTATCAGCACAGCTCATCATGTATCATCACTTCCTCGTTGCTGATGTGTAGTAGGATACTGAATGTTTTTGTTTGTCTTTCTTCCCAGTCATCTGAGTTTGTATGACGGAGTGAAGCTCTTGGAGTTATTGGCAGATAAAATACATCTGACGACCAGCAGCTTCATCAACATCAGGTACCAACACCACCGCAGTAACCACAGTAACTGCAGTAACTGCAGTAACCGCAGTAACCGCAGTAACTGCAGTAACTGTGACATTTACCCCGTTTACTGCGAGGACTGTGTGTCTATGAGTCACTGTGTTTGTCCTCAGTGTGGTGGGCCCTGCTCTGACATTTCGTATCCGCCAGAATGAACAGAACATGACAGCTGCCGAAGTGGCTGCTAAAGCCGGTGAGGCTCATGCACGCACGCACGCACGCACAGACACACACACACACACACAGACACAGGACAACACAAGACGTTGCTTATTGTTGTTTCTTTACTCTAACAGTATCTGAAAAGAACTTCCTCCAGTCTGAGACAGGCCTGAAGATCATACAGACTGGTGTGGGAGAGGTACTAAATATACAAACACACACACACACACACACACACACACACACACACAGCCTCACCTATGGGGAATTTCCTCCTCATTACCATATTAGTACCATGTGGAGCATTTGTTAGGGTAATGGATTCCTCCTCTTTTTTCTTTTCTTTTCTTCTTTCTTGTAAATTCAGGTTTACAAATGCTTGGATCAGCTCATTTTACTTGGTACAATAAATTTGTGTATATTTAGTCCGGTATGTGTAATATTCGGTCGTAATATTTTAGCGATCTCAGTACTCGCTGTAATACTACTTTGTCAATCAATTGGATTTTACAAAATACTACACGTGCAGTCATGTACATGTTGCTACTCAAAACCGTCAAATGTTACCTAAAGAGCAGTGACAGTTAGAGACGGAAAAGACCTTCATACAGAAAAGATCGGGTTCCATCATCTACATCCCTCTCGCTTTGTTCTGGAGTATTCGTGTGTGTGCGCACGTGTGGAATCTGATGTGGTGTGTGCCACCTGGAGCGTAAGTGGCGAGAAAATATCACCAAGGCGACATCCCATAACGACGAGCATTCCACTTGTTGCCATGGTGCCTCATCCCCCTCCCACCCCTCTCCCCACCATGCTTCTCCGATCAGATCCCAGATGCTATGGCAACGCTCACAGGCTTCATAACACAGATTAGCATCAGTTGTCTGAGCTCTCTCTCTCTCTCTCTCCCTCTCTCTCTCTCTCCCTCTCACCAGCAGCGCTTATTAATTGGGGTTAATTCTTTTTAATTAACATGCACTCATGTGCAATATCACATGTAAACAGAGCCAAGAAAAGAAGTTTCCAGTGGTCAACATGGATGACAAGGAGAGCCAGACAGAAAGCGATTTGTAAACAGAGTCAGATTACAGTGGCTCAGCAAGCATCAGAATGAGCCTGAAAGCCTTCGACTTGTTAATTTAGTAAATTAGTGTGTGTCCCCTCGGTTCAGGCAGAAGCTTTTTACATCAATCTGACTCACCGATGTTTGTTTTTTGCCCCAATCCTCTATAAAACTGAATTCATTGTTAAAGGAAAACAAAACAAGTGAAGTTAAATAGATAATCCTTTGTCTTTCGTCGTTCCAGAGGACGGATGCACACGGCCTCACTCAGGTCACCAGGGTTTCCCAGGGCTCCAGCGGCACAGTCATCACCCTTGTTTCCATGGCAGTGGTTGGTGGACTGCTAGTATTGGCTATGGCCGTTGCTTGTTTCAAGCACTATGCCCAGCAAGTAGCCAATGGAAAACTTGGCTTGGGGCCAGAGGGAGGAGCGGAAACACATTTTGACTACCAGGTAGCAGACAAAGGCTCAGACTGGGCTCCATATTGAAAAGGATAATATACTGTATGTGGCAAGCCGATTTGTCCTTTAACGGTCCTGGTACTAGTCAAAACCTTTTTCATGCGTAAGAATTAGATTACAGAGATCTCGATTTCAATTTTTACCAGCAAGAATTCCATTTTTTAAATGCGTAATTCAATTCTTACAAATTAAAAATTCCACATTGTTGATATTGATCATTTAGTTTTTACAAGTAAGAAATGATTTATTGCTACCTATTCTTCATTTTGGAGATCAAAAAATTCACATATCCTCAATGTGAATTCTTACCAGATATTATTGATATCAGCTATTTTAATGTTATTTGTAAGAACTGAATTAATGGTATCAAAAACATGCATTTCTACGAGTAAAGTTAAAGTCAGCACCCACGCTGGTCCTTACTGTGAAAGGATAGAATCTGAACTGTGTGAGTGATAGTAGACGGATTAATACGATTAGTGGAAGAATCCATATTTTGTAAGTGTTCTACTTCGCTCTCCTCCTTCGTGTCCATTCAGGAGCTTTGCCGGCAGCACATGGCATCCAAATCCTCCCTGTGCAGACAGGACTGCTTGGGTGGTGCTGTGGGCGGCTCCACGGTAGTTGCGGGCGCGGGGGGCCGGAGGGGTACGGACACATCCCGCGTCAGCAGCGTTTCCTCCCAGTTCAGCGACGGTCCCCAGCACAGCCCCTCCTCCACCCACAGCTCTACGCCGTCCTGGAGCGAGGAGCCGGCCCAGTCCAACATGGATATTTCCACTGGTCACATGATACTGGTGAGTTTCCACATCTGGACACATCTGCTGAAGTGAAAGTGTAGTTTCACACAGACGGTCAGATGCTCAGGTTGTCGATTCTCCTTCAGGCGTACATGGAGGATCACCTGCGTATCAAGGACCGCCTCCAGAAGGAGTGGGAGGCCTTGTGCTCCTACCAGGCGGAGCCCAGTTCGGTAGCTGTGGCTCAAATCCCGAGCAACATGGGCAAAAACAGACACGCCGAATCCTTACCCTGTGAGTTCATCACTTCATTCTTTCTGTCAGATTTCTGATTTGATATAATTTATGCAAAAGCTGACCTAAGAACAGACACCGTAATCAGGACGGTGCAACCTTAATCCAAACATATATCTTAAACTGCTCACCTATCCTTGATATATCACATTATCCATCCATTCATTCATTTATTGACTCATTCATGCATTCGTCTTCTTTTCCAGACGATCACTCTCGGGTGAAGCTGAAGACTGACATGAATCCAAATAAGCAAGATTACATTAACGCCAGCATCATCGTAAGACCATCTTAAAACAAACACATTTATATGAGACTCTTCATTATTACAGTTTCTGTAGGATGCTAATGTGAACATTCATGTAGGCTCCCACTGTAGACATTCATTTATTTCTTGGTTAACTGTGATAGATGCGGTCAGAATTGATCTTTTTTACCACTGAAAAAAAATGTGAGTGTTGATGTGCGTGAATTATAATGTGCACAAATCTGCGCTAATCCCTCCATTTATAATTCATTAAATCAGTTTACTATTGACATTATTCTAGTATGTCAAGTTTAGTCCATATACTCTGGTATCATTTTGTGTTATTTGTGTAAAATACTACTGGGCCCAAAAGGAATAATAAATTCAAAGCTTGACCCATTGTTGGTTTTGTGACAGTTTGAGTTTAAGCCACTTTCGGCAAAAATCCTTCATTCTGTATATGGAGTTTATAGCTCATCTCTGTGATTCTCTCTCTCTCTCTCTCCTATAGTTTGATCATGACCCTCGCCAGCCGTCTTACATTGCCACTCAGGGACCACTGCCTCACACCGTGGCTGATTTCTGGCAGGTCGGTGTTGTTTGTGCTCCCCAGATGTTTCCCTCTTTCCCCCTTTCTTCTCTGTGTATATGAATCCATGCGCCTCCCCCAACACATAGATGGTGTGGGAGAATGGCTGCACCGTGATCGTGATGATGACAGCTCTGGTGGAAGACGGAGAGAAACAGTGCGAGCGATACTGGCCGGACGAGGGATCGTCGCTCTACCACATCTATGAGGTATCCTGCTTATCTTTTACTTCACAAAGTGTCATTTTGATGCAGCATCATCATCATCATCATCATCATGTCTCTCTCTCTTTGTCTCAGGTGAACCTGGTGTCAGAGCATATCTGGTGCAAAGACTTCCTGGTGCGTAGCTTCTACCTGAAGAATGTCCAGACGCAGGAGACCAGAACCTTGACTCAGTTCCACCTGCTGAGCTGGCCAGGTGACGGCATCCCCACGTCCACACGACCTCTCCTGGACTTCCGCAGGTGCGTTGTCAAAGGTGTAGACTTGAGTCACATGACACAAGGCTTGGCTTGGCCAACCAAAACAGACAGACTCGATGATGCTCAGTGGCCTACGATCACCTGAATGTGTGTGTAATCCCATGTCATGTCTTCTTCGTCTTAGCCATCATCGCCATCATTCTGCACTGCCTGCTCCCACTCACTTCTCTCTTTCTCTCTCTCTCGCTCTCTCAGTGTGCAGCTTGGTAGGTTTGTACTTTAACATCTCCCAGTGTCATTTTTGCGGTTTGCAGCTAGTACTCTGGCTCCAGTTGCATAGTCACAAAAATGAGCATTGGCAGGTGTGACAGGCTACTGCAAGAGGGACAGTGAATGTGTTGGCTTCTCCTCTCTGTCGTTTCCTCATCTCGTATCACATCTCCATGTCCTCTGTGTTTTCCTCCCCACGGTTTCGTCTGTGTTGCCTTCACTTTAGTTTGTCCCTCTGTCATTTATCTCGTTCTCGCCCTCATCCTTTTAATCTAACAACTCACCGGTCACAAGAAGGGACCTTTTATCAACCTTTAACTAATCCATTTAGCAGCGACTACTACTTGTGTCTGCAAACTGATCGATCGTTTGAATGTCAGCTGTAAATGTTAAACTCTGATTTACAAGATGTCTCCTTCTCTCCCTGCTTTCCTCCTCTGCTACCCCTCATTTCTGTTTTTCAGGAAGGTGAATAAATGCTACAGAGGGCGTTCCTGTCCCATCATCGTGCACTGCAGGTAAAAGAAGAACTCGACAACTTTTGTTGTTGTTGTTCTTGTCGTTTTTCTCTGTGTTTTGGAGTCAGTTTTCCTCATTTGAAAGATTAAGTGTGCTCACAATCTCTCATGTCTCACTCCTTCAGTGATGGCACCGGTAGGACTGGCACGTATATCCTCATTGACATGGTGCTCAATCGCATGTCCAAGGGTGAGACACACACACACACACACACACACACACACTATATGTCCAAATTAATCTAATTATGTGGAAAAGGTTTCTCATGGGCTCTGTGGATGTATTACTTCCTAAGTACAGCAGAGGGAGACATAGTGTGAGATTTTAGACGCTCTCATGAATCTTGTGGCAATATTCCACAAAGCATCTGAACAAATTGTTGTTTTTATTTCAAACTTTTTTGGCTCCTATGAACAAATCACATTGCTGCTGATCAATTCACTATTGTTAGGATATAGCATAGGATTATTTACAGTTATATGAATCATTTTGAATAATAATTTTATCATCCCACATTATGGGATATTCCTGTTTTGTTAACATTACATTGTACAAGTACAGAGTCTTGGAGGGCTAATATGTGCTTATTTGTGTTGTTGTTGTATTGTAGGTGTGAAAGAGATCGACATTGCAGCCGCACTAGAGCACATCAGAGACCAGAGACCTGGTCTGGTCCGCACCAAGGTAACACCAATGTGTGTCTGTGTGTGTGCGTGTTACATCGTGTAAGGCACCTGGGTGTCACTATTTGAGCATGTTGACACTATAAGATGGATGACATCGGGCCACTCTCTCTCATACGCCTCTCACTCCTATATGTGTTGCTCTTATTCCTTCTCCTTCTTTGTCCGTCCTGTCCAGGACCAGTTTGAGTTTGCGTTGACAGCAGTGGCTGAGGAGGTGAACGCCATCTTGAAAGCCCTGCCACAGTGAGTGACGGCACCCGAAGACACACTCAGAGACACACACAGCTAATAAAGTACACACATTCATTCATTCAGGATACACATGCTGACATATCGTGTACATCTGACCATGACTGTAAATAAGAATTTGTTTAGCCACACACAGAATGGAAATTTTATTGCTTCGGTTTTCAGCAGGTAATCGTTGTCAGGGTATTAACGGAAAGATTTTTCCCTTTCTGGCACTCTGCTGATGTTTTCCTTGGATTTCTAAATTTACTCCCCACAACGATCAGATGTGCACTAGGTGGCACAGTACAGAAAGATGTTTGTTTGTGTGCCCATACTTTGAAAAATCGAGAAAGATGTTAACACATTCTTGTGTGTAGGACGACGATAAATCTTCTTACTGATCAGTCTGATCATCTGATCTGTATTTGCATGTTTACGTCAACCTTTGTATAGACTGTGATACAATAATCAGCAGTTACTTCTCAAACAAGTACACACATTCGTGTTTATGCCTTTTCCAAGGCAAACAGTCCAGATAAAGTGTCTTGTTCTAAGTGTTTACTGGCTTGAAGAGAAAGAAATGACAATGGTCATTTCTTTTTTTTGTCATGTTTTTAAAAATGTGGCTCTGGACTGAACGTGCATCTATTGCTAGTCTATAATGGGTTGAATATGCCTTATCCTTTTGTAATGTTTCAAAGATTTTCCAAAAACCACCCCTGGATCGAGGATTAAAATGTTCGTCCTCAGCAATGTCGCTTCCACCAAATTCTGTCAAACTTCATAAAACCCTGCTAACAAACTGACGAAAAGACGCCTGGTTGTGTATAATTAGATGGTGAGAGTTGATGCAGACGGCGTCAGAATATTTAGACAGTCAGAACGGATGTTGCAGATAGCCATCTTGCTGATACACATGGAAGTTTGTGTTCATTTGAATGGACTGTGATGTCATACTGTTAATGTGCTCAGTGGATTCCTGTCCTGTGTGTGGGTTTCTAACCAGCTTTCATTTATCACGGTTTGCTGCACAATGACAACAGACGTGTTTGCTTTGAGCGCTTGTTGTTTTGTAACGCACACTACGCTCTGACCAATGAGAACTAATCGAGTCACACACACACACACACACACACGCACACATACGCGCTCAAGTTTGGGTTCGGTCCTCTTCTGCGTTGGGGATTGTGACGAATGTAAATAATTCAACCTAATGATTGTGTGTATATTTTATGTAGCAGAAAGAAAGAAAACAACTATAAAAATGTATTTTTGACTTGAATAAACTTGTGACGTGATGCAGCAAAAAAGGCCATCAAAAACATTTTTCCAGTACTTTTGTGTGGTGAGTGAGTACAAATAGTTTGATTTCGTGACTTGATTTGTGTGTCATTCAACATGTGTCTGCTTCAGTGTCATCACCAGTTAGCATTATGTCCTGATGCTCTGTTTTCCAGAGGGCTGCCGTGCAGAGATTTACAGCAGTAACTGAGAATCTCGCCTCAAATCCCGGTATTTTATCCACCATTCTTTGACGTTATCCTGAAGATCCCATCATCAATACAAAATATTGGAATTTCCGAAAACAAATCACTCTAATTGTTTTCCCTCAGTATAGAAAGTGATTTCTGTTTCACTGTTCAGTTGAAACATGTTTTAATGTAGAGCTTGATTAGAACAGTTTTATGAGTTTCAAAGTACAAAGATTCCAGCCATTCTTTTCAGGGAGAGCTATGTACACACACTCACACGTACACATAAATACACATAATGTATCTCTGATACTTGTTTCAAATAAAAAGACGACATTCAGCAGGCAGAGGTCATGGTGGGTAGTGAGACAAGTGCATCATGGGGGTTAAACGTTGACCTGTAAGGGTACAAGAATAAGCATTACCATAGCAATACAGCACGTTTCAAGAAGGGCCACAAAAAAACAAACTTTTATGTCATCAGTAATGATATATAGAGGAGAGGGATCTGATCTATAACAATATTCAGGGGACGGAGCTGGAGATGGGACTATTGACAGATCAGAGGATGGTTCAGGCTCGTTGTTTACCTCAGGGCCGGGCTACGACACAGAGGAGCATGAGTCATTCAGGTTAGCTTGTGAAGGCCTGGAAGTCTGAGTCTGAAACAGGAAGCAGGAAGTGAGATATAACAAATACCAAAAAAGGAAAAATATCCAAGAGAAGTTACACTAACAAAGTTCTAGATGTGGATGTTTGTCACAGTCATTCCCCGATTGTTAATTGCAATAAGCAGCACAACCTAAATATTATTCATACGGTAAAACTCAGAATGCCACAACTAGTAATTGCCGTGTATAATACAGCCTATGAATATCCATCTCGAAGGGGTTTTCACTTGCGATTTAATTTGTTTAATGTAATTCATTCGGTGACTAACCTGCACTGCCTCACAGAGATGTGTATCAAAAGGTCACAGAGAGAAAGAGGACGAAATGGCAAGAGAACATGTTTTCATATTAGTAGTATTATTATTATTATTACAAGTTGTAAAATACAAAACTGTCTCTAAGACAAAAAAAAGAAGCTCCTCTTTTGGCTGAATCTTTTATTTGTTATTACCTTTTATACAATATTGAAAAAAAATAGCACATTTAGTGATTGTAAGTATAAAACAAATATGAGGTGTTTTTAGAGAGAAAACCTCTCACATTCTTTCTCTCTGACTATCATTCATTCACTCTCCACATTCCCAAAGATTGGAGAGGAAAAATGAATCAATTCATCAAAAAACCCCAAAAAAACCTCTGGAGCCGTGCTTGTAAAATAAACACTCATGAAAAACATTCCGTTCATGTCAAACATTTAGATTTATGAACATTATAAAAACAGGACAGTAAACTGCGTGTAAGAAGAGGATTTATGGCACTGGCATGTACTTAGGAACAAATATAACACTGGTCGTCCTAATTATTTTTGCCACCTTTGTGTTCTGTCCAACACAACAATGTAAACGGTTTAATCAGAAGCTAATTAATGCCTCAATCTGTATGTGTGCACCCCTCTCTCTTTTGCACACACTTGCAGAAGTAAACAGTAAAGCTAGTGATGTAATGTTTAAGTGTTCTGAACAAAATCAGAAAACCCCTTTTAACACTCTGACTCCAGAACGCGTTTTGGATAGCACTTTTTCTGACCTGGGACATTTGCAGCGGTGCGGTAAACAGAGTAAATAAGTCGGTACCCTAAAGATTAAGAAATCTTCCTAATACTACAATCAAACTCCAAATTAGTGAAGATTTATAAACTGTTCAAGTAATGCCGACCTGCGTGTGCTCCACTTGAATACTCCACATGCAGTATTCTGGTCAGTTACCCATTAAAAATGAATATTTTCTAATCAAATGAAATTAGTAATCAAATCATGATTCGTTTCGTAAAGTAAAATTAGTAAGATCTAGTTAATAAGTCTAGCCACAGGTTAAGGCGTGGCTAAGTGTGACATACTTCCCCTTTTCCAATGTGGATGAAGAAATTTAACAGCAGGGTCTGAACTGACCCAAACACACACACGAGTACATGTTAAAGAGAGGGAAACATTCCCTTCACACTGGATGTGGGCCACATTTAAACTTCTCTTTTTTTTTTACTCCATAGAAACTCCTATGTTAGCAAAATATAAGTTGCATAAAATAAAAAATAAACTTTCAGCTACCGAGGCAGGATTGGTGGAGATTTCTGGTTTGGCAATGCAACAAAGAAAATCATCAAAACAGCACAGCACACACACACACACAGACACTCACACACACACATACACACACACACACAGTGAATGCATCATTGTTCCCACTGTAAAGAGCTGCTCCAAATAGTCCTGCAGTCATACTACTTTGCTGAATGAGATAAGTGTAATTAATAAGGCATCCCAGACACGTAAATACTCACACACATACGGCCTCAGAGCAGAGTACAGCCACACTTTTTCTTCCTTCTCACATTACCATCAGTGACATTAACATCAGTGTTTGGTACTGCAGGTTCCATCTCTTCTTTGTTGCACTGGTTTAGTGTTTCAGTTACTGCAGAGGTGGGTGACCCAGAAGAGTGGCCTTGCTCTCCCTGTTTACCCATGGGTGCCTTCCCCTCCTTCCCTAGATCACCATCAGGCCCTGACTCTGTTTTTTCCTGCCTCTCCTCAAACTGCCACTCTTCCTCTTTCTCCCCCTCTTTATTAACTACTTTGTTTATTATTTTAGTTTTAACAACCCGATGCCCGCTGTGTTTCACTGTTTTGTCAACGTCAATATTAAGCCCGCCCCCAGCACCTGATAAGAAGTCACTTGCAGCTGTTATCCCCTGGGCTTCCAATTCTGACAGACTGCATGCCAAAGCCATCTGCAGATCTTCGTCGTCTTCGTCGCTGCCTTCCAACGTCCCTCCGTATTGAAAGAAAGGGGAGGAGCTAAAAGACTGCTGTGTGCCTGCAGAGTAAGTGCTGGGCCGAGATGGGTCGACCGCAGGAGGTGGTCTTGGGCTTTGGTCGGGGTTTTGCTGCTCTCGCCGGCTAAGCTCCAGAGCGAGGGCCATTTCATCCTCCACACCTGAGAACAACACACAAGGCAAGCGGTATTCAGTGGTGGTGGTTATTGGATTCACTTCAAGCGAATGTTGGCTTTTTATCTCTGTTTAATTTCTGACATCCAATTTTTCATTCACGCTGTGTGTAAGCTTACCATTGATTCTGATGGATTTTAAAACCCCATCCTCCTCAATCTCTATTCTTTCTTGTCCATTCTCTTTTATCCTGCAGCAAAGACAAATATTCTGGGTAATTCTTGGCCAAAAAATATGCTTTTAACACGATAAAAGCAAATGTAAATGTAGTATAACTATGAGTCACACTAACTATGACTCATAATTAGAATTTTAGCTAAACAAACGGAGTTTAAAAAGTGTTTCACAAAAACATATCCTATCTGTGGGTGAGGGGTAATGTGAGATTAGCTAGAAGGAATAGCTTCATAGTTCAAATTGTCAAGGGTGGGCTATGATAAAACTATTACTGTGGTATATTCAAATTCCACTCGGCAAAATGTTGGAACACAAAGGTGGAGTTGAAAATACAGTGTGACCCGGGTTTGGTCATTTCTTGGTTACATACTTCCTGGTGGTGGTTTGTTTTCCGTTTACGATGCGGGTGGAAGTGGAAACAGATTTGAAGCTGCTCATCCCACCGCCCATGTTGTTCATTCCTTCCATACCACCCAGTGAAGAAGCGAAGGAGGTAAAATCAACTGGAAGAGCAGACAACAGAAGGTTAGATTCCAAATGCTATTTCTGAATTGCCCCAATGTTGCTGTTTTTCAACTGTTTACCTCCCGTTGATGGGAAAGAGAAGAACTGATTAGGTCCACTCCGAGCAGAGGAGCCAAAAGAGGAGAAATTGTCTGAATGAGAATTGAGAGGAACAGATGCATATCAGAAAAAAATATGATGATGACAACATGATGATTCAATGAATGTTTCAAATCCAGCAAGATTATTGTTTCTGACCTACCAAAGAAACTAAAGGCATCCTGTCCACTGAAAAAGTCTCTGAACACCTCATCTGGACTGCGGAATGTGAAGCCAAATCCTGGGAAATCTGGCGAAAAGTCTGAGGGGTAAGAACCTGGAATACAAAGGGGTCAGTCAGTGAGAGAAAGAGTAGAAGAAATAAATCACATGCACACACACATACACACACACTTCCTAAATTTTCACCACTAGAGAGCACCGCAAATGTTTATATACCTGTTTGTTGCATTCTCTCGTTCCCATATCTGTCGTACGTGTCACGTTTACTCTCTGCAGGAAGAACAGTGGACAAAATAAACAAATAGTCAAGTCACACGAAGTTCGATTGATTTGAAACAAAACTGAACTTTAAACTTTTGTTTCAATGGTTTTTGCAACTGAGCTCTTCAGTTGGGACTTACGGTCAGACAGAACTTCATAGGCCTCAGCAACCTCCTTGAACTTTTTCTCTGCTTCATCCTTAGCGTCTGGGTTTTTGTCTGGATGCCATTTCAGGGCTAGCTTCCTGTACCTGAACACATACACACAGTCTGGATGACATGCACCTTTAATATTCTGCTACTTGTAGCCTGCTCCTGATAGGATTTCCTAAACTTGTTATCTATTTTGGCCTAGAGTTTAAACTTATTGCAAGAAACAGGTTTAGTCAAATAAATCAAACTTAAACGTGTGCACATTTTGAATTACAATACTTAATTGAATTCATAATGTTATGTAGTCCATACTTAAGTAGTCCCGTTCCCAGAAACATTAAGTGAGACCCAAATGCAAAACAAACTTTTTGAGTTGTTTCAATTTCGTCAGTTTGTATGACTGCACAATGACAAGTATAGTTTAAAGAACTGAATATCAAAGTCTTTATTTTATACTCAAGTAAAATAATAGAAATGGTCCTTGTACTTTAGAGACCCCCCATGTACTTACGCCTTCTTGATGTCATCCTGAGAAGCTGTCCTGGACACTCCCAGGACGTCATAATAATCCACCATACTGCCTCCTTTTACTCCTCAGTGCTACACCCCTGACAGCAATAAAACAACAGAAATGTCTTCAAAAAAAAAATAGAAAATAACTTTGATCCAGTGATAACATGGAACCAAGTAGTCTTGTGCAGGGTAAGCATCTTCCTGAACATTCTGGAATAAACTGATATTCAGGGATTATGTCATTTTATTTGTCAGATATTTACTCAAAGTTACTAGTTTATGTTTTCCTCTTTTGAAGGAAAGAATTCCCTAATATTACTTTCTAAATGTTATAAACGTTGAATTGCATTCATGACTCTCAAAAATATTATTGTATGAATTGATTTTCATGGGATGTTTGTCGTTTGTAGACAGACCGTTTGATACTTAAGGTACTCTGATACTTGCGATACTGTAAATTAAGATTTATCTTGAAAAAGACAGAAAAGATGTCAGCTAAATTTCCTATGTACGTGTCAAAATTGAGTTTTCACAATATTGTGAATCTTATAATAGGTAGAAATATTAAGTTTTGTAAGTCATGTTAGTGTGTTTTACACTGTTGATTTACTAAAACACAATGTTACTGTTGAAACCAGAGGCTGACTTGGGACTTGACCTGTCATTTTCCAGGTCTACTTATGACTAACAAATCCATTGACATGGTCCCATCTAAGCTGGATCCAGTCCAGGCCCTCATGCCTGATCACTGCAGTGGATCAGGGTCTGAGGGGACTTCCAGAATGAGGTAAACTAACTAAACTTATCTAGGCTCTTTATTCCCTTTGGGAGCAGCCATGTGGTCACGTCGAGGCTTTACTGTGTTATTTACAGCCTCATGGCATCTAACACAACTGCTGCTGTGAAATACACAGGAGGCCTTCACGGCCCGCCGGTGCATTCACGCACACCGGAGCGCGTAGAGACGTAGCGGATTTTGATTCAAGATAAACTTTTCATTGTAAACAGTGTACAACTTTCAAACAAAGTAATGGGTACATGCTGTTCCAGAGCTAGGAGTTACGGTCCTTTATGTCACGGCTGACCGACGCTGACTTACCGTT
>OMNV01000099.1:29379-119219 GCA_900303265.1 Brotula barbata | reverse complement strand
CCAATCTACCTGTGCTGTCCTAAACTGGTTACAAATGAAAATAAACTTTATTCTATTCTCTTAAACACACACATATATATATATACACACACTGTATATGCATATATACACATATCTATAGAGTTCTAACTGTTCTCTGTTGTTATTACTAACAAATTTATCACTTACACACCAAACCTGGTTATGTTGGTAAAACATCTCATATCATATCAGCATGCAGACTTCATCCGTCCTCCCTATGCTGCTAAATTCACTTAACTTGTTATACATAGCGACTCGCTCGAGTCATGACATCCTCACGTAGAGAACACACACTCTGCATGTAAACACAGTGCCCTTGTTTCCCACACACCTGTGGAAACCTTTCCAATCTGTGGGAACGAGGTTACGTGAATGTAGTATTTCTAGAGATCTATTTCTACATAAGAATGTGGTCTGAACTGGATGTGAATCACTCTGATTCCATTTGCTTTCATATGTGTGAGCAAAGACACCTGATAATCTAATCTAATACAGACAATCTGTGTGTGTGTGTGTGGTCCGGTTTGGATTGTTTTTCTTGAAGTATGTTGTCAAAGATAACACAGGAATACAGGATGGCTTTAATCCAGGACAGGATGATGTTGTGCATCTTTGGATTACCTCTGTAATATTTTCAAAGACTCGCACATAATTTAATGTTCTTATAAAAATACTATCTGGAGTGATTTTTAACATAATAAATGCTGAAGAACAACCGTAAGAGCACAGTTTATCTTCTGTAATCTAATCTCGTGTTTAAATTATTGCCCACCCCTGATCTAATGTTTCCCAAAACACTCTCAATGTAGCAGATTAACAAATTAATCCTAACATGAATCCAGTGGCAATGCAGGAATGAGAGTCCAGGAAACTCGAACGTCAAAGGTCAAGTGGAAATATCATTAGAATATCATATACATACATAAATCGCCCTTTTCTGAAAGTTTCGAGGAGTTTATTGTTGTTTTTTTTGACACATGGCTTCGTGACTCCTCGACGTGTTTCGGTTGGACTAAACACACAAGCAAACACCGAGTGTGTGTCGTGTTCAGTCGCAGCCGAGGGGGAGGAGCGTGAGGCCGCAGATGTCCGAGCAAGTGAAAGTGAAAGTGTCCCGCAGCGATCGAAGTGTGGTGTCCGAACAGAATCACCGCCATCGGTGTGTGTTCGCTCATCGTGTGCGTCCCCGTCCCTCAACCGTGGGTGACGGGGACACCCTCCCCTACGTGACCACGCTGACCCTTAACCCTAAACCAACAAAGCGCTGCGAACGGCGCATTTAACCCGGGGTTATGACCCACACACACGTACATACAGACAGAGTGCGTGAATCTCACCGCTCGTCGTCTTCTGAGGTGGAGCCGGGGCCGCGCCGTCATGAAGTCTATCATCGGTGTGTTCGCTCTCTCACCCGGCTCGGCACAACGTTACATTTTTGCATTTCAGCCGACGAAACTTTTTGTCTCATTTGTCCGCGACCCAAATCAAAGTGTGTGTGGAGAGCGCTGCAGACTAGGCTGCGCAGATGGAATACGCCCTGAAGTCTTGCCGCGAACAAGTTCACTCCCCTCACGTCACGTCGTTACACAATAAACTGAGTCAGGACCTCTAATTTCAGATTAGAGGTGAGGGAGGAGATTTTTTTTTTTTTTTTTTACACAATTTGTAATGTTTGAACAAATCATCTTGCCATCCTGAAAGCAATTTAAAAATCAAATACTCTGGGGAAAAAAAATTGGAAAAAACCCACATCTGTCGCTCAGAACGCAGAACAGGCCGCGATGCTTGGAGTGGGAATCTGCGTGGACGCTCCGTCTGCGCGTCCACTCACATTCTACACGTGAACGGAAGAAGAAGAATGTTCTAGAACCGTTATAGTTAGAAATATTAATGATAATAAAATCATCGAGTCGGATTATCTGAGATTACAAACCCGCAAATTTGCGAGAAAACAATTCCCGCATACACACATCGGACACAGCGCAGTTTAAACCTCGCACCTGTGTGAATGCGTGATTGTGCGGGAATTTAATTTAGATTTAGGCGCAGTCTGTCCCTCCGAGCTCGTTTATTCTGTGCCAAGAGGCTCACAGGTACTCACACCGACATGGAGGTGGTGCAGGAATGATGCGGGTACTGATGTGTGTTTGCTGTTTTTAGAGCTCTCAGTTGTTTGGGCAGCTCGAAATGAGAGCTCGAGATTAACACCTGTGTATGCCAGAGACCAAATGTTTGGATCCGTAATCTGTGAGCATTTAGTGGCATGTCCATGCTTTTAGCGGCGTGTTAAAATCTCAGATTATTTTGTTGCCGTGGTATGATTGAGACTTGACGTTGTTCTCCGTGTGCATCTGTGTGTTTTGGGGTTTTTTTTCCTGTGGGATTTTATCGGTTGTATACTTTCTAAACCCTGCTCACACTCTGCTCGCTCCGACATCACCAACCCTGCCTGGAAATACAGGAGATTATATCTCAATCCAGCACAAACATCTCACAACCGATACAGATTTGTTTTCCTGTTCTGGACTTAATCAAAGTGACTTCATGATGATCATGACAATTGATACACACCGGTACAACAAATGGAACTGAGCAATTTTTTAGCCCCTGAACCACAATAAAACGACGCACGATCAAATGACACAGTGTCTAATCCGGTATAGTCCTATCTTGTCATTGCAGTTCTTCGTAGCCATTTTCGATGCTGTACCGATTAGTGCAGCTGGATCAGGTTTTGCGGGATAATTGCGCACATCAAACATCGACACATGAAACCATCCACGATCAGCGAGTCTCTGACGGAAGAGCGTTTCTTTTTTGGAACAGGAGCTTCTCCTCGAAGCACGATGGGAATTTAAGTCAAGTCAGGTTTATTTGTACAGCCTAATATCACATACGAGGTCTCAAAGGGCCCCCATGACAACGGTTCCCGAACCAGGCCAACGCTCTCTATGCAGACAAGGAAGAAGTCACCAAAAACGCTGAAATAAAGGAAAAAGGGAAGACAGAAGTCCAGCTACTAAACATTATGATCTTAAAAGATGAAAAGTCAGATGGGAGATTGTTTTGGATATGCAGATCTGGTCTAGGCTTTTTAAATAGAGGTTTGATAACGGTTGCTTTAAAGATGCACCCGTCCGTGTGCCCCCTCTCACGGAGCAGCAGAACACGTTTACGCTTTAGACCAACTCAAATCACAGAGATGTAACAATGACAGCTGAGGCCGCTGCTGCCCTCTATGCTGAGTTGTCCATTTCCTCTTTTATGTTGTCCATTTCCTCTTTTATGTTGTCCATTTTCTTGAAAAAAATTCTTTAAATCTCTAAAATCATCCACTGAAAACTGGCAAGCAATTTTGGATTTTTGGACAGAGCCTGCGAGACGGAAAACCTTGATATTAAACTCCCTTTAAGTGAACGGGTCTCACCTGTTTGGCGGCACTGTGGCGTGGTGGTTAGCACCACAGTAAAAAGGTTGTGGGTGCAAATCCCGGGTCGACCTCCACAACTTTGTATGTGGAGTTTGCGTGTTCTCCCCGTGTCTGCGTGGGTTTCCTCCGTGTGCTACAGTTTACCCACCCACAATAACATGTATGTTAGCTTAATCACTCCTGCCGCTGCCCCTCACCAAGGCAAAGGTAGAGGATCTGGAGTTGGTCCACGGGCGCTGTTGTTTGTGTGTTTTGTGTTTGCATGTGCATGTGTGTGCTGCCCACTGATCCTTATTGAGGATGTGTGAAAGTGCAGAGATTAATTTCCTTACGGGGCTCAATAAAGTATCATTCTTTCCTTCTTTGTAAACCAGGGGAGCATTTTTGACTGTTAGCCGCTCCAACCAGCAGTGACAGAAACAGACTGTTCATAGTCTGGGCTAATTTCTTAGCGCTGCGTGTGCACCTTTGATGAAGGATTTAACAAGGACAAGAGATAACACGTTCTGTTTTGTGTGTAATTTCTGATAGATGTTTTGCCACTGACTAATGAAAGCCATTATAACAGGGAGCAGTACGATGGTGGAGAGGAAACACATTCTCTACATTACATTACATTACACACACATTAGGAGTGCCTCAGCTCCTCTCAGAACCTGAAACCTGACTTACTCTAAAGCTAGATGTCAGTTCGGCGCTATGTCTATATTGGGCTGGGCCCTGTAAGGATCGGGGTGGAGAACCAACACATTTTTAGTGTGTGACCAAATTCGATTCTGAGACTGTTTCATCTCATCCTTCGTGCAGACATGAATCACTGTGTTATTGAATATCTTAATTGAAAGAATTATTAAACACTTAAAATAAAATGTAAAAGGCAAGACAACTGACAAAAAGTAGCAGACAAAGTAATCATGTGGGTTTAGTTTACATTTAATTAAATGTAAAAATGATGTACTTTAATAGTTTACAATATTACTCATTAAAGGGTAAACTATCATTAATTCTGCATCTAATTTCTTTACTCTTTATGATCCCGTTCTTCAATTGTAGATTAGGTGACCATGTGGCGCACAATAAAATGAGGGGAAAAAAACAAAAAACACCAGGGGTGAAGTGATGGAAAAAATAATTCATAAATATTAATCACAATCACTACACATGATAGCCTGTTATATATTATATTATACTGTAGTGGTGCCTCTTTATGAAGACTATTTTGGGGTACAGAGGATTTGACAATGGCACAATTTCACAACATTTGGAATTCTCTTCATTTTATCAACACACTGATATCTTAGGTTGTTAAGAGTTCCTGAAACGACCGCTTCAAGATGAGCTCTAGTAAGATAAACTTTCTCCGAGCGTCAGGTGGTTTTCTCGTTCAAAAAGGATCGTTCCAGGATCATGCCAAATCACCAACAATACGGATAACGCGTTAATCTAAGTGCGAATACTCCCCAGAACTGCGTAATTATGGAGTGACCAGGAAAAAAAGGGGAAAGGGTTTTCAGATCAGATTTAGACCACAGTCGTACATGGAAGTAAATATGAAAAAATTCTGATTTCTCGCAATCACACAGATTGGATATTTCATCTGTGATTCGTTATCGTTCAGGTGTGGTCCAACTCTTGTTGTATTTGAATGATGCTGGTGAGGTTGATCGGTTTCTATAATAACTCAATAGTCAGCGGTCTGATGTAGAGTTTAGTTCTCATAAACCTAAACAGATCACTCCAAAATCAAAGGCACTCACTGCAAAGATGCGAGGGTGGGGGCTTAAACATCCGGGGCTGGAGCGCCAATGCAAACTTACATACAAATCACACTGTGGTCATTTTTAAAAGCTGGTAAAATATTTTTTGGGATATATTCAGAAAATCTGATGTGGGCATCAAGACCTGCAGAGTAAACGTGGCCTACATCCTGACATGTAACAAGCACAAAGCACCCACAGGGGGGCAGTAATCTGTAATCTGTTGGACTGCGAATTAAGCCTTTACAGGTTGTTCATGTCCACGCTCACCCTGTAGTTCCATCAATTTTAAGACGAGCCAGGGAATCAGCAGCTGTATCTTCTTCATCCTCTTCTTCTTCGTCATCATCATCTTCATCATCATCCTCGTCCTCTTCCTCATCTTCGTAGTCCTCATCGTCTCCATAATCTTCCCCTTGGTCTTGGCCTCCAGATGCTAGGTTTTTCCAGTAGGAGTCGTATCCTGAGGCTCCGTCATCGTCGTCGCCGTCATCACCGACGCCACTTTGGCGGCCAAATTTCACGGAGCGAGCTGTAGACGACAGATATATTTCCATTATAAGACGAAAGCTGTCACTGTTACGATGCTTTAAGGCTCTCGTACGTTCCTCCAATGTTTATGAAATTATGGGATTTTGCAGAAACACTGAGGATTTTCCACCCGTACGTTGAGGTGTTTGGGATACTGAGCACTTTAATGTTACAATATGCTGGATTCTTAAATTATGAATACTCATTTTAATACCATTATCAGCATTTAAGGTTGTTAAATCACAGTATAGGATTATTGTCACTAACTGTACCTCGAGATCAATCAAAACAAACAGTATACCATGTAATAATGCAGACATTACAAGCCCAGTACACAGGAATACACTTTGGATATTCAACAGAACACCAAAAGATCACTGCGGCTATTGTAACATCGCAGGCTAACATTTGAGGCAAGGCTGTGAGGGGAAAAAAACACAGCATTTTCAATACAATTTACTGTGTGAAAGATTCCCTTCTTATTTGGAAATAATGAAAAAAAATAAAAATATATATTTTGTAATAATTCAATTCAGTTTTATTTATATAGCACCAAATCACAACAAAAGTTATCTCATGGCACTTTACATGTAGGGTAGATCAAGATCGTACTCTTGAATATGTAGAGACCCAACCTTCCCCCATGAGCAAGCACATGGCTACAGCCAAATAAGTCAAACTAATGTTTTAGTTTTAACACTGTAAAGATTAACACATTTAGAACTTCCTCTTTTTTTCTTGCGGACAATGAACTACAGTACTACTACTTCACCTTACTTACCCTTATCCTTTATTTGCAACTTTTACTTTCATATTTACATAAGGAACAAACTAAAGCTTGAATGAGATTTCAGTGTGAGTGGACATGCTTTGGTCTTTCATCTGCGACAGACACAATACATGTCACACAGTAAAAAGGTGGTATCCAAAAAGATGAATGTTTAGTTCACACTGAAAGATGAACATGTTCCTGAGGAATTCATATTGTTTTTCCTTGAATGAGACTATACTGTATTTCATCTCTTGTGCCCTTGTCCCCTATTTGCAACTTTTAGTTTGACATTAAGTGTTCTAATGACTAAGGAAAGAAAGGAAGAAGCCTGTGTCAGCTAAAAGATGCGACAGAAAAACAATACCTTCACTATCTATGTTTGTGAGTGATATGTTTGTAAGAGACTCACTGGACATGCTGAGGTCTTTGGTCTCCTGGGTCTCATGGCCACACTTTGGACATGGTGGCGCCTTGCCTTTTTCCTGTTTGAAAACCTTGCTTTTGGCGTGGTCATCACAGAAACAGACCTGGAATTGAGTTCACAGCACACACACACCTTTAATACATAGTTTAAATGGTGTCACAGTGAAATGCAAAGATTTTCTGAAGTGTGTTTACCCACCCACATATGTTATTTATCCACTTCTACCCAGAAACTTGTTCACATTTTTTTTTTCATCTTGCTCTGTATTATTAACTCAGCTTTAACTCGATGATAATGATTTACAGGCTACTTTTTGTTCAATAACAATGTCTCCTCCAATACAGTGTGATGCCAGGCCTCCTTAAAACAGAGGTGATCAGAATGCCTCAAGGCATTCCTTATGTGTTATCCTCAGACGGGGAGAGGGTGATGTGTGTGTCCGTGTGCATAACTCACCACATCCAGACTCCATAATATTTAAAGCTTTTGCCAACCAATCAAAATGACCTCTTACAACTATTGACTTTTTAGAATATTCATATTTTAAAATACAATATTAATCAAAAAATATACAAAATAACACCAAAAGAATGTAAGGAATCCTTCTCTGACTGAGTGTGTTTGCTCTTGAACGGAGCCTTACACTACTGAGGTCCTATTCTGACTATTTGTTACATCGGTAATTATTGTTGATAGTACACAGCCTGGATAGCGGTGTGCCAAACCTGTGATCAGTGCATGTGGTGGAAAAGTACAATTTTAATCATTCTTGTCTCACTAAAGATGCTGTTTTCATATGTTGTGTTCCTTCACCAAGTTAACACTTAAACTGTTTGTTAAAGAGTTGGTTATATATAATTCCTACACCCAAAATCAAAAATGCTAATGTCAGCATTTGAGAAAGTAATTTCAACAATTTGACAAAGGAGATCCTCTGATATATACAAGTAAGTGGAAAAGCATGCTCACATACACACACATGCAAATTGGGAGTAATTTGCGAGACATTGTAGATTCCATAGCGAGTTATTAGTTTTGTAGTGTCATCAATAGTTTTGCACAAAACATCCCTAAGAACATAATATGCATAGTTTTGCAGTTATTTAATCTGCCACAGCAACCAGAAATGTTGGATTATTTTGGATGGTAGAACAGATTCGGATTTAATAATAATCAAATGTAATTATAATTTGCATATTAAGAATCTCACTGAACAAATGATTGTTGATTGCTCTTGTTCTAAGTTTATTTCCTCATTTAACAAGGAAATGAAGGAAATCTCAATAATTAAGAGTTTTGAAGAAACCTGCAATGAAGGTTTTTGCTGAAACATAACCTTGTGTTTAGTTTTCTGTGTTTTGTTTCTTTTACAAGTTGGTATTTTGGTATTCAATTTCAGTTTGTCACTTCCTGTGCTGGAACATACCAAAATCAAAACCTAATTTGGCTAAACAATGGCATGTCCATTGGGAGATATGGGATACAACTTGTAATTTAACACAATAAGATGGTTGTCGTTTTGAAGTTAAGCACAGTTGGGCCTGGCATGGAGATAAATGTTCATTTTGATACAATCAGCTCTTTTAATTGTGTTTTCTGAGGCGAGAATGTGTATTCCTCTCACCTTACAGCGCAAGCAAGAGTGTTGCCCCAGTCTATTGCAGGAAATGCCTACATGTGAAAAGAAAGTAAGTAGTTACACTGTCTCTTGGCACATACCATCAAAGCAAATTTCTCTGAAATGTGCTTGCTCAACCGATTAATCAGACAAAACCAATGAATGACAGGTTAAAAGAATAAGAAAAGACTCACATTTGAAAGTTTCTGCCTGGAGGAATTGGCAGCTTGCCTGGTGCTCAAACTGATCATCCTCACACAAGAAGTTCTGACAGAAGGAGCAGCGGAAGATTCGCCCTCCTGTAGATAAAGTTCAATCATTAATGACCTTTAATGATAAACAGCAGGTTTCACGAATTCCAGTTTCAGTTCTCTTACCATGGTCCCAGACTCCACGTTCACACTCAATGCAGTCGGAATCCACCAGAGGACAGGCACAGGCATGGGTGCTCAGACATTTCCTTCCGTGGCACACCCAAGCTTCACAGAAGTCACACACTGCCCCCTTGTGATCAAGAGGAGGAATGGAGAAATTAAAACCAGAACATCTCAATTACAAACATGTAGAATCATACTGTGTAAATACAAAGTGAATACTAGTCATTTATGTTTATATAAAAATATTATTTAATGTATTTATAATACATACGATATACATTAGTAGTGTGTGTTGTGCATTTATAAATGCGGTACGAATGTTTTCAAGTTCATGTTTATTTTATGAATCAATGCATAGGTGAGTGGAGATGCAGTGATCAGTGGGGATAAAACTGTTATGTAATAATCATTATGTAATTACTCATTATTCCCAGCCCATATCATTCTTTTCCCAACTGCTGGTGGAGCTCCTGGGTGACAGAATCCTTATTTCACCTCCTCAGCAAAGATTCAAGATTCAAGATTCAAGAATTCTTTATTGTCATTATGCATACGCATAACGAAATTACTCTGGGTTACTCGGCGTGGAGGTAAACTTAAAAGACAGACATTGCACAGGATAAAGACAGACACTGCACAAGACAAGACATTATAAAACACTGTATAAAACTGTGTAACTGTGTAAAAGCTGTGCCCACAGAACCCTAACTGTCCTGGAGCCAAGCCAAGAGTGGTCATCGCGCCCTTCCACCATTACAAAGTGAAGACAACTGGGATTCGAGAGGCCCAAAGAGGAAGGTGAGCTGTGCTACCAGGGGCGACCATTGGTCATCTTCAAAGGCTACTGTCACAAAGTCATAGAGCAACAAACGGCATACTGGGAGGTGATATTGGCACTATCAACGGGGTTTTAAGCCATAACTTCGGTAACTAGCCAGAATCACAAATGGGGAGAAACAAGAATTTCTTGTCAACACTTCTTAACACTGCATCACAGCCTCGTACTGAAGATGAGTGGTAACTGCCTCATCCATTTAGTCAGTACATTTTATATCTGACTAGCGTTGATGCGCTTTACATTGTATGGACTGATAGCAAATAGCATGTGTTACACATGTACGAGTGTTTTTGCACTTGAGATTCTATTAGGTGGACCACTTGGGGCCTGGCAGTGATGATCTTTTACTTCATAACAGATAAACTAACATCGCTATCGCGGTGGTCCCATCTGGCATTGACTGTTGCCGGCCGCAAAAATTGTATAAAAATGAACGTAGTCCACAAACTTTCTAATTTATTTCAATGAATAGCAGCGTTCATTTTAAGATCATTTTTTGTTTCACTATACCCTATTGTTTCTGGAATATCTGGAAAAAAAAGAAGCCACAAGTGAGCAAGTATCTCCTTGAGAGATTCAAGAGACATGGGGACACCAAGCTCCCTGATTTCTGCCTCTATTACTTAACTCCTATCAAGATATTTCACTTCCAGCATTGCTTGACTCTCCACTTCTTGTTTCTCTGACTAAGACAATAGATAATCCAGTCAAGGGTGTGGGCTCAGTTCAGGAAATCAACCGATTATAACAGCTTTTCCCTTCAGAGAGAGTTCTATCACATCCAAATATTTTTTCAGGCCTTCTCTCCACGACTTAACCTTTCAGGACTGGAACAGAAAAGGAACCACTTGCTCCAAAGACTTTTTTTTCTCTTTGGAGCAACTGTGAGAGCACCTAGAAGAAACTAGAATACACTTCATTAGATACTAACAGGCCCGACTCTTTGTGCACTCTATTCTACCTTGCTTTCTGGAAAATTTTAAATCAACCCTCTTGAAACATTTCTTTCATTCATCCCACTGTATAAAGATGCGTTGTCAATGCTTAACCTTAATTAAAGCAGCGTGGGAACAAGATCTGGGGCTTACGATGGGACTCCACCCATTGTGTTAAAGACAGTGTCTAATACAATTTAAAGTGCTTCACAGGGCCCTTGTATCAAAGGCTAAACTGTCTTGGATCTACCATTTTATATCCCTCACCCGTGACATGGGCCAAAATAGCTAAAATAACAATACTAACCTGATCCACGCATATGGGCTACATGCTTAATCGTGGATGGGGATGGCATTCATCTGTTATCTGCACAGACGGTTGCCTTTGCGTCACACTTGGCCAGGCATGTAATTGTGCAAACACAGTCACTGGGTCTGACACATAATGTCCTGTCTCAAAGTTGAGATGATCCACTGTTCTGTTGGTGGTTCTAGGAGGAGCTTCCTAAAAACTCGGGGAACCTTTCTGACATATTCCCACACCACACAAGACTCCACAAAAGAGGTATCCAAACTACACCTCTGAGAGCAAAATATTTTTAACTCCACGGAAACAGCCACATCGTTTATCATCGTTATTGTTGAAAATATTTTGAATGAGACATATCAGGACTCGGACAAAGATTTTGGGGGAGGTTTTACATTAATACATTGTACAAGCTGGCTATTCCTGAAAGCAGGTTTGTCAAAATCCAACTCTAACAGTGGACTCTAGGTTAATGAACGAAGAGCCTGCACACTACTGAATGTTGACAAGATTGTTGCTTTCTAAATATTTTCCGAATCGCCAACATTGTACAGAAATACGGTATTGAACACACGGTGTGTGGCTTAAAATGCGGCTGAGTTCTTCCTCACTGCACAGAGACGGGCATAAAACTATAACAGGAAATTTAGTGCTGCCACATGTAAACCTGCCAGGGAGCAGGCATCTCGAGTATGTTGCAACAATAACAAACCCTCACTCATTCTGATCCCAGTTTTTGGAGAAAAACCCTGAATTTCCAGGACTGAATGTGCACAAACTCTGTATTTTGAGAAAATCCACTCTCTGAAAAACCTGTCAGAATTTGCCCAGTTACAGCAACAAATGTTCACTTGCTAATTACTAAAATCATATTTTGGATTATGATCATGTGAATGCAGAAGGGGCACTCGTGCCATATGACGACATCTGTTTAGAAATGTTGCTTTCTTACCACCATGGCCATTCCTGTGCTGTGGATCCCAGGGTGTTTGATGACACAGTCTGATGACTTCATGCACTTAATTTTCCCTTAAAACACAAATAATAGTGTCAAAAATATATCAAACACTCAAAAACAAATATTTGTGAATCTTAAAATGCAATATTAGGAGAAAAACCAATACAAGATGTCTACATTGCATTAATAACATAACGTTTCCTATTTTTTTTACCAAACGTTACCAAAAGTTAAAACTACATTTGGTGGAGTCTGGATTGTCCACACTGGATTTCTCAATAACTGAATGAATAAAACCAAGACTATCTGCATGGCTAAATACCACTGGAGATAAATTGAGGTAATGATTAAGTGACCCAAGTCCGTAGTTGTACACTACAGCGGTGAACAGCTATTCTCCAATACACTTTTCACAGTTTACTCACCACACTGAGCACATACAGGCAGCTTCTGCACTGAGGCACAGAAATAGCAGAAAGCTCTGTTCTTCTGTTTTCTGCCAATTGGGGTTAACAAGGAAAACTGTGTCATCCAGGAATTGTACTTGAGAACATGGTATCAAATGAGATAGCTACTTACCTCTGACATTTGTCACATTCCTACAAAAAAAGCACAAAATAATGAATGGCTGTCAGTGGCCATGATTGAATTAAATATCAAAACATCAGAGACGGCAAACTAAAAAGGGTGATTAGTATAAAAGTGTTGCATTATGTGGAATGAGTTACTGGGATAAATGTCATCATCGTGCATTTATAGAACAAAACAGAGTTAACATTTTATGAGAGCATTAATCAGCATTTTTGTTAATTTAACAATGCGAGCTGTACAATTGAAAAAGTCGCATAATTATGTACATCTAGTAATTTATAAGAGTACAGACAATCTCTAAGCTTTGACTTAGTTTTAAATTCCATACTGGCCAGCCACAAATAGTGATTAAATGTTAGAATTTAATAGCAAAGATGACAATTAAAGGAAACCTGCTTTGAGCTCTGGATTTAAAAAATGTGCATGCATGTGTCCAGAAAACTGATTAAGGAAAAAATACAATTGCTTTAAGATAGACAGACAGACAGACAGACAGACAGACAGATACTTTATTAATCCCAAAGGAAATTCAAGAAGACAGCATGAAGAAGACTTCAAATTAGGACTGCTGCAGGAATGTGGTGACTGTCGGGTACAAGGCTGATGAGGCCAGTAGGTAAAAATCTATTGCGGCTCGGTTTTCAGACACTTTGATACTTTTTAAAGTTGTTTTAACAACAGTTGATCTAATATATTGTCACTAGAAAATTTAATAGAAAAGTGACGTGTAATAATTTCAATGCGTGGCATCTTTGGGGAACAATGTGAAAAGTTGAGGACGGGTCTAAATTTCCATTTTTAAAGATTGTGTGTTGTTTTCCTCGTAAGCTTTGTTCTGTCTTAAAGGAAAATATCTGCAGTTATCCTGGTCTGCATTTCTGTCTGTGTGGAGCCTAGCTGTTTAGTTCCACCTGATTTTTATTTATTTACCTACCATGATGAAGTTACAGGGATGTTTGGCCAAATCGACCTGTTCCCGGTTGGCTCGACTCTGTTTCTCACGCTCCTTTCGGTTCTCCGCCTTTTTTCGTGCACCAGTTTTCTTTTTGGGCATTTTATCAACAGTTGTTTTGCTTTGGTAGCTGCGAATAGATAAGTGAGAAGTGGCGAGACAGGAGTAAGGAACAACTTAAGGGTAACTATGCATTAGTGAACCGCTGGCATGGATAATAACGTCTGAACAACGTAAGATATAAGCATGAGTCAGATCGTGAGGCAAGAGAGGCGAACACGCTAGCCAAGAAGCTAACGTGACTCCCCACGGTACGGACACATTTTTAAAGCTTAAGTGTAACTTGGTAGATATATTGACTTGGTCGCTAACTACCTAAAAAATAATTCAGCTCTCTCACTCGTGTAGTAGTTTTCCAAAAATGTCCCGCAAACGCCAATTAAAAGTTTTTAGTCTTTAACGAAAAATATAACCGAAATGATCCACTCGGCAACTACTCGTACGTACGGCTTCAAAATCCGTTCGGTTTGCACACAGACACCAGAGAACCACAGGTTCCTACCTCTAATTTCCATTTTTCATTAGCATCAAAAGGACTCTGGGAGGCGATGTTTCCATCCGACCACTCAAAAGACAACAGTAACTTTCTTACATGAAGCAAATAAATGGGCTTTTCACATTAATAATACAGTTACTGATAGGTTAAACAAGTTAAATACTAGTAAGTGAATTCATTATTGAGCACACTGTAAGGCAAACAGTTTGGGGTTATAGAAGATTTTTAACACATTTAATGCCCCCCTTTCATATAGTAACCAATTAAAATTTAAGTATACCTCATAGAAAAGACCTTAAAATATTAACCTTAAGGTTTCTCTTTACTTTATGTTGTGTGTCATTTTATACAGATCTATTTGCTTATTACATATGACATCACTAGAGTTTTAGATAAAACTGGACGCACTGATGGTTACTTCTGGCAGTGACAACGATTACTAATTTCCAAAGCTTCGGGTGTCAAAGCAAACCGTCACGTGTTTCGCGGCCATCGTCATCGGTCACGTGACTGTTGAGCGCTCCAAGCAATCCTCGGGCACGCTGCTCGGAAACAAACAGTCTGGCGAATTTGACGCAGGCTTGGAAGCCTCGACGTAACGGCGCTACCGAAAACAGCTGACGGTGACAACACACCGTGGTGCTGCGTAGTAAAAGCCCGCATGGGGACTTCAACTCTGACAATATGTTCGATTGAGGTTGTTACGTGACTTTAACGCGGTCAGGCATCTTGACGGATTTTACCGCCTCGTTAAGGTGGACTTGCGAGTTTTCCATCTCCGGGGTCTCTGAGGAGACAGGCCAGGAACTCTCGTCCATCCGGAGACAGTCGCACAATGGCAGCGTCCCTCATCCGAGCCTGCCGCAGTCTGGCTCTCTCGACGTGGCTGCTGTCTTTCTCTTTCGTTCACTTGCTGTGTCTGGACTTCACGGTTGCAGAGAAGGAGGAATGGTACACCGCGTTCGTCAACATCACATACCAGGACCCCGTCACTAATGGAACCAGAACAGAGAAGGCGGAGTGGGGACGCTATGGCGAGCACTCGCCCAAAAGAGAGGCGAGAGGAGTTGTGCTTTTGCCGTTGCTCCTGCAGGATAGACAAGCCTGCAACCCAAACCTCAAATTCCCACCCGTGTCCCCCGGCAGCTCCTGGGTCGCTCTGGTGGACGCGGGGAACTGTACGTTTAAGGAGAAAATCCAAAACGCTGCGAGACGTAACGCCTCTGCGGTTGTCATTTACAACGTGGGCAATGCCAAGGAGACCATAACTATGCCCCACCAAGGTAAACAACCGTCTCTATCACGGTCTCTGTCTTCTCTAGCATCTGTACGTTTGGACAGAGTGTTGCTGTTTAGCAGCAGGGAAGTATCCTGCCACAGGTGTCACGTCGAAGCACTGCAAAAAGTACACAAATTCCTGTAAAATTCCACTATTCATACTTAAACGGAAGTCGAGCTTTTAAAGCTGCTGAATGAATTGTTATTGGGTACACAGTAAGACAAACTGTAGTGGTAGTAGTATTTTCACTTAAATTACAATGTGGACAGAGTATACATTATTCAATATAATATACTGTTTGTTTTACACAATGTAGATGAATACACGTAGTCAAAACAGTTTGTTTATTATGTAGAGACTGAATAGTCACAGTCTTATCACTTTAACCTACCGTCCAAAATTTGAAATAATAAAGAAAATAACTTGTTACCGTCAAATATAGCTTCCCGAACCATTAATTCCTTCTTTAATTTCTTTTTTGGTGTCTTTGGAAATGTTAGACTTTTCACTAGAGTTAAAAATAAAAGTTACAAAATAAGTTGTTTCCCCTTTCATCCAATAGTGTAAACAACATGTAACTGAAAGGTTTTTCAGAATAAAAGTCAAGGTTATGAAAACAACAAACATTGTATCGCCAAACACGCTAAGAAGACTACCTTGAAAACCTGAACTAATACCTGACCTGTGGCCTTTGCGGCACTTTATCTCCTGTCTCTGCGCTGTACTTCTTCTATCTGTCTCTACTATACTTATCATAATACAGCAGTAATGTTTTTAAAAAATCTTTAAAAAAATGGTTCAAAGTAGGGAATACTCAAATTGCACCATTGCCCAAAATGGAATTACTTAAGTAAAGCACGATAACTAACTAATAAAATGATAACTAAGTAGAGAAGTTAATCTGTCCACTTCTGCTTATCACATAGAATTATCTGTAACACTTTGTAAATGATGGTCAACTTACGTTTCTCTGAGAGTCACTGCTGTACATCAGCTGAATTTAATAATTTACAGTGGGATTTGGATTACGCCTTTGCTGCAGTTTGTTTCTGAAGTGCCTGTGTTTGCAACCTTTCTTGGCCGCAACACAAATAATCATTTAAAGCTGCATTACACCGGATTCATCTAATTCTTCAGTACTGTGAAAAATTACTTTTGCTCAGTGTAGCTGCCTTGTACATACAGTGATTAATTTGTACTTTTGTAGCTGATTAAGTTGAACACCTCTGACAATGGTCCTTCTCGAAAAACAAATCCTCTGAAATGGGGAAGACAAATAAACAACTTGTTGTGTACAAAACTGCAAATTTCAAGACGAAAACGTGTCTGTAAACACTGTGAAACACTAGGCTAGGAAACTGTTTTCTCCAACTGACAGATATAACAATGATCACAATTCACTTTTTTTTTTTGCCACATATGGATGACAATACCAAACAGTTGTCATTTTGGTACAATACCAGGTTCTTCCTGGTTTCCACTGGTAGGAGTCTACTTGTGATGTAACTGTGATGCCTGGTGTAGATGACAAATAAAAGTAAGACTTATCCTTATATACCCCTTGTGAAATAAGGAAAAATGACTATGATTATCCATGACCAACGTTCAGTTAAAAGACTTGTCATTACATGGTGTTTGCAGTAATTATGGTTGATAATGGTAGGGGTGTAACAATACAGCAATATAATACGCACAACAATAAGTGGTTGGCGAGATGATACAAGGACAATATTGTTTTATTTTGAGTGACGCGATACGATTCAATGACTTGACATCGATACAGTAACTATTTAGCCAAAAATTCAATCTGTGTGACTTCCTTTACCCCCAAAAGGTCCTCAAGCCATCTCTTAGGACCTAGCATAGAAACATCTTTTGACAGGACTTGTGAAAATGGTCAGATTTCGCTATTGTGGCGTGAACAGTGTCACATTTCTTTCCTGTTTGTCTGTGACAGTGGAGGCTGATGCACAGATAAGGAGACGAACACTGTATGATTTAAATAGTACAGACCAAAGTATTCTCTTAGCAGGTAATCCGGACCTTTGTTGATTTGGTCTCTTGATAAAATATGCACATAACAAACCATAGATGATCAAGATTTTGGTAATCATGCTGAGTCATAGACCTCTGGGGTGACCTACATTCCATTAGTATGCAGGGCAGATTTCTCATAACATGAATTGTAGCTGCTGTTGAACTAGAATGCTGAACACGCCCAACACTAACTCCCCTCCAAGGTGTTTTTGGGTGAGTGTAGGAAAAAGCGATCACTGTACAGTTTTGAAACTCATATATCTTCAGTTTTTTTTTGCTTATACAAGGGTTTGAACTCCTTAATGTCATAGGTTGGTCTCTGGTGTCCTTTAGCTCGTTAATTTTTCATTTTTCTTAAAACACTGCTTGCTGGGCCCTCCAGTGGCTCCCCTGCTAGAACGCACGGTACGTACCGTTCGATTCTGACATGTTCTTCCTGCCTATCCGTCTATTGTGTCTGTCATAATAAAGCAGATCATCATCAAATCAATGTCCACAGGTGGAAGAGAAAGGGGATCGAACTTTTTTTCCCCACATTTGTTAAGACACAAAGTATAATGTTCCCCAACTCTGAACTTCATTTTATTTTTAATACATCCTCTTTGTAATTACTTTTTAGATCTATGACAAAAGACAGCTTTTGTGTGTTCTGGCCTCGTTGCTAGTTTCCATAAAGGTGTGGCTGACAAACACACCTGCTCTCAATAACTTGACAGATTGAATGAGGGTTAGTGGACCACAAACTGTACAAACCATATGTTCAAATGAACAGCATAGCCCTGGGCTTCTGGCAGTCAAGTGTCTGTGAAGTGAACCAAATGCTGCTTAGAGGGGTGCCACATTTGTGTAAATTCTATTTGAATTCTATGCAAAGTTTCTCAAGCTTTTACTAAGACGTGTGATCTCTAAATGTCAGTATGTCAGTATAGTGTGAGCTTCACTGAGTAGGATACTCAGTGAAGCTCCCTCTCTGTAACAAGCAAACAATATCTGAGAGGCTTTCTGATATTTTAAGAGTTTTCCCAATTTGAGCCAGGAGACAAATATGAAGTCAGACACTAAAAAACACAAAAAACTCAGACATGTGAAGTGTAATGGCTGGAAGAAAGGAAATGATATCAGCGTAAATCAAAGTACACGCTGACAAAAGAAAAGAGTGAATGGGTATGACTAAAGCGAGGCGGTGAACAATGAAGCACTGCTCTGTTGAGAGCCAACGCAGCTGGGCTGTAAAGTTCAGAGCTGCCAGAACTACAAACCTCTCAGGGCTCTTTTAATTTGACCCTACCTGCACACAGGCCCTATGCCTCTGCTGCACTGGAACACAAAAGGCTCAGTGAGGAAAAACGTATATATGACCAATATCAGAGTTGTTTCTAATGAAAGCCTTGACTTTTGGAGTGTAATGTGTGTGGAAAAATCTTGGGAGCATTGGCATGGACGACAGCCTCTCATACCACCAATTTCCTCGCACTAACCCCATGTTTACATGGGTTAAAGAATAGAATTCCTGTTTTCTTACCTGCAATAACATAAAACCCTTTTCACACCATTTCTGCTCTGATTCTAATTAAGCAAGTTAATCTATTTGTTTCTGGTGGTGTCAGATTTTCAGACCATATTTTTTTCCTGTCAGTTTTACGTTTCACCGAGGTAAAGCAGGGCCATACACACACTTTTGTGTATTTATATCAAATTTTAGAAGATTTGTTCTTTGCATACTTCAGGAAAATACACACGAGTATTAGTCTGGTATATCAAGTATTTAGTTATGTCAGTTTTATTTTGGTTTCGTCCTTAGTCCAGTGGTTGCCATGGAGTCTAAAACGAGAACATCACACTGGTTCCAAGGGGTGTGTTTAATTAATCACAATTTAGTTTATTTAATTTCTTAAATTGTAAGGTATGTCTGTACTATATTGTGTGTAAACTAAAGGCATGAAATGGCTTCTGTTATATTATCCTTTGTTACTCGTCCACCGATTGATTGTGGTATGCAGTTACAATGCTCTGTTGGTGTTTCATGTTTCAGCCTTGTTTACATTAAGCATTGTGTGTCATGGAGTGTTTGGATGTAGCAAGTTGAAGTTTTTGACATCTCTTTGAATGGAGCCCAGCATTTTCTCTCAAGGCTTGCACATTTTGGCCCAGTTTGTCTGGAAAGTATTGAGAATTTGACTTGTTGAGCCTCAGTCTGTAAGGATATATCGGCCTCCTAATTTAGAAGCAGCTATTTTTGGCCACACTGACTGCGTCATAGTGCACAGAAGAAGATAAGAGTAAAGGCTTAAGGAAATCTGCAGTGCTGTTTTTCATCCATTGCTTATATTCTATTGGCAACAAAGCTGGTCTCTGACAACTGAGAATTTTTGAACAGTCTATCCAAAACAATCTCATATTAGGGGTGATTTGTATTGGGTTAACATGTTTCACATGAGATCATGTGGGTGTTATCACAGTAATTCCCAAAAAGGACAGGCCATATGGTTCAGCTTCATAAAACCACAAATCTGCTGTGCAGTGCTATGTACGTAAGGTTTTAAGCATATAAAAGAATTAACATGTTGAACACCCATTTAGGCACATTTTTCCAGCGTCATGTAAGTGCCGCTTTAGATTGGTCTCTTAAGTTTTTCTTGTTTAATGTCTTCCAAACTCCTTTTCTTTGTATTGTTTTAAGACAGTCAGTTAAGTATAGTGTAAATCTTTACTCACAGGATATGACCGTGAGGAGTTTGTTGTTTGTGTACACACACATTCCTTTCCATCTGTGGTGTCTGTTTGCTTTCCACAAAAACACTTTTGTTTTCTATTGTAATGGTCCATTTAAGCTAACATATGGAAAAAACGTTTTTGCTAAATGAAGAGACTCTGCCAATGGAATTATTCTGTTTGTGTGTGTGTTTTTGCTGAGGATTTTACACACGCACACATACACACCGTTATCCACAATGCATTAATGAATTAGAATGTTGCTTTTGTCCAAATATAATAGCCCTTTGTTAACATTTGAAACATAGATAACAGTGACATAATTTGAGTGACATAATCCTGTCTATCTACTGTTCTCATTTTAATAAAGCAGAAATGCTTGCGATCTGTATGTGTTTGGAGAGGTGAGGAGAGAAACTCCATTAACGACCATTAACGATTAGAAAACGCAGTCCAGACTTTGTTTATTTGGTCTTTACCTTATTTATGTGTACTTCTTTAAGCAAAACAAATGGTTGGTGGCACAAAACCCTTCGCGTCCACATTCAGAGCAAGCATTTTGTTGGTTGTAACATATTTGAGTAATTGTCTGATCATGTGTCTTTAAAGGAACCATGGTCACACACAAATGAGTCTTTTCAATGAAATAACTGCTATTTCCTGTGTTATATGCTGTGCAGGTACAGGTGATGTTGTGGCCATCATGATCCCAGAGTCTAAAGGTCAGGAGATTGTGTCCTTGCTGGACCAACGTATCAATGTGATAATGCACATCACCATAGGAACCCGAAACTTGCAGAAGTACGTGAGCAGGACGTCCGTAGTGTTTGTCTCCATCTCCTTCATCGTTCTCATGATCATCTCCCTCGCCTGGCTTGTCTTCTACTATATCCAGAGATTCCGCTACGCAAATGCACGAGATCGCAACCAGGTACGACTGTGTGATCAGTTTAGTCAAAGTATCGACTAAAACTGGCTAACAGGGACTCTCACTGGGGCAGTGGTTTCATTCTTGATATTGGGCCATGCTTTTGTCCCTTCTGCTGTCTGCTCTGCAAGGCTGCAGAAGCCAAAATTAGCCTTACAGCTGGGTGAACAGAAACATGGCAAAGCAGTGAACCAGCCATGACAGCAATCTGGCACTGAGTCTACAGTGCAAATACGAACTCTTGCCATCTCTTTACAACACCTAATTCTGACCTTGTTGTGACGTCTGTAATGATGACACATCACCATACTGGTTATGATGGGAACCAGTGTCATGGCAACTGTTGTCGGCATTTCAGTTTGGATGCTGTTCATATATGTTTTGCCAAGAATTCTGCTACACTGTGCAACAAATCTGCTTTCAATTTATTTCTAAGACAGCCTACCAAAGTCAAATAAACTGAACAGCTACAGCTTTGTTTGATAGGTGGCTCTTATAAAACGCTACATCTGTCTACATCATTTTTGCAATTTCTACCATGCAAGTTTCCTATTTCTTTCAAATTTCTATGAATGTTATTTGGTATTAGATAAACAAACTATCTTAATACTGTCTGTCACAATTCAAAATTACCTGAAAACAAACCACACTTTGACAGATTTTGTTGCTGTTGTTGGATACTGCACTGCCACAGCAGCCACCTCGCCTTCCTCTCTTTTGCTACCATAGCAACATTAAGCAACATAAGTGTTATGATCCAGCATCAAACCCTAAATGGACCTGGAATGTTGGCTGCTCTGTCATATCCAAGCGATAGGAAAAAATTAAAAATCTGCATCTGCTTTTGTAGTTGCACTGTTGTCCATCGTTTACATTCTTTTCTCAGATCTCGGCTCAATCAGGACGGTGACTTTATTGCTGTAACAACTTTTAGATGTATTCCCTCACATTTGTTGGTGTCGGTGTTTTGGGACTTTGAGCCAACGGATTATATTGCACCACATGTATAATTTACATTTTCATTTCAAACCTCTGTGAATTATTCAAACTACATTTACTGCATTTGCGGATTTTTGCAGCAGGATGTCCAATGCACCGTGTTTCCTTTCTTAAAATGTTGTGCTTTGTTCAGGCACGTAGATGTTCAGATTTGTTTTGGCAAGTCCAGACCTTGTCATGTTGTGTCGGTGTTTTAATGTCTCACAGCGACGTCTAGGCGATGCTGCCAAGAAAGCCATAAGCAAGCTCCAAGTACGAACCATTAAGAAAGGAGACAAGGTAAACGTCACACTAAACACTTCAAGTTACATTTAAATATTCAGTTAAAATAATGCTAAATGTATCGAAAATGAAGTTCTAACAAACAGACAAACATATTTACATACCCCTATATATTAACAAGTTTTGAGTCTGTCATTATGTCTTTTCTTTTTATTCTCTGTTAAGTGCACATAAAAAGTAATTTTTTGTCCTTTTTCCCTGTTTTGATTAGGAAACGGAAGTTGACTTTGACAACTGTGCAGTGTGTATTGAAGGATATAAGCCTAATGATGTTGTAAGGATATTACCATGCAGGTAAAACATGGCTTCTTTGTTCAGTCTTTAATGTGACAGTTTTACAAAAGCTTAATAAACATTTTCTAAAAATGGCACCCCTGTGGCTCACCTGGTAGCGGTGACCAACCTGTGCATTGTGCTGTATCTCATCTCTCTCTCTGCCCTGTCCTTCCTGTCTATCTCTCTATTGTACTTATCACAATAAAAGCAGAAATGCCAAAATATTGAATAAACTCCAAAAATAACTCTCAATACCTGAATACTTAATAACCTTATTACTTGAAGGTATAAAGGCTCACAGTCACACACATAAGAGTTGGTTGTGTTTTGTTTTGTTTGGTCAGGCATATCTTCCACAAACACTGTGTGGACCCGTGGCTGCGAGACCATCACACGTGTCCCATGTGTAAATTGAACATCCTCAAAGCTTTGGGTATCCCGGTAAGATACTTATTTTCTTAATTTTTGGTGGCTCATACACATATTAAAATGTCTACTCTGATGGTCAAAATATTTTTTTAAGAAGATATTGGCAGTAATGTAATGCAAATGCATAACATAGAAATAATGTAGACCCACAGGGTACATTGTTACTGTATGTTTCTGTGTGTCCAGTTCTGCTCAGAATGCTCGGACGAGCTTCCACCAAACTACGAGGCATCTGTTGCTAGCCAGCCCACCAACCCTATCAGTTCAGCCAGCGAGATTACCATAAACGAGAGCTTGGCAGTTTTGGATTCAGCAGGAAGGGCGATAGACATGCAACAGCTCCAGCATGATGCAGAGACAGCAGCTCAGGAAGGCGAGAGTCCCAACTTTTCAAGCAGTAAGTGCAGACCAATCATTTCTAAGCTCTTTATTTGTCATGTTTGTGTTATTTTTCTTTTTTTTTACAGATGTTTTGTAACTCTTAAACTGAATTCTTTACCACGGAAAAAGAATACCAATCGGCTTAACTGTAATTTAAAACTCAGTAATTGAGGAAATTTAAAAACCAAATAATAAGTTCGTAAACAAAACTTTTGAATGAATGAGTGTAAAAATCAATCACATTCACATTCTGTTCCCAGCTTTTACCCTTAAAATCCCATATTTTTAATTCCCTTGTTAGTGGAGGATAGGTGGCACTTTTTATAGCTCTGTAGAACACAATTAGACGGATTGACTGAAAAAGAAAATGGATTGTTGGCTGTAGCATTGTTCTTTCCGCTGGAACATCTGACAAACCCTTATTATGATCTATTTGGAGTGTTAATCATTATTAGTGGATTTTGTAAACGATCCTCTTGAAACACAGCTGTGATGCTGTGTTCTCGTTTTACCTCGAATGTTCCATCTTTGTTGTCCTTTCTTTTTGTTTGCCTGCCTTTGCCCTGTGGGTCCTACTTCAAACCTGGCTTTGTGATCTCTATTCCATTTTTTTCCTTGTTTAGGGAGTTTTCTTTACCTTCCCAGAGAATAAAGGTTTGCTGGGTGGGCCTGTAAAGCCCATTTCAACACAGTATATAATATCAAATGCATAAGCTGATAGAACTCCAAAAAGTTCAGTATTAATTCCCTTTCTATGAATTCTCATCTCTCATATTATGTACAATATCATTATTATTAATCATATGATGTTGTTGTTTATTTTTTAAATTTTCACATACATTCTTCATAAAAACTGAACATATCATATACTTGTGCATAATTGACATTTCAGCCTCCTATGCAAATGACCAAATACCATTGATGTTCCTGAGCAGCTGTTTAACACCTGGAATGCTTCAGCACTCTACAGTGTGCTGCATGCACATGCTCGCTCAAGAGTTTTGTTGGCCTTTTTGTATGCTTTACATCACTGCAAGAATGCCCCATGAGTGTGTTTCCACCTTTAAAGTTAAACTAACTAAACTAACCCAACAATCTCAATTTTGATTATTGATTTATTATTACATTAAAGAAAAGAAAAGAGGAGAATGTCATTACATGTTTAAATTTAACTACCTATTAGGTAAGGGAGGCAGGGAGGCACGAGTATAGGAAAAAACAAGTGCCACTTGTAGTTAGAAGATAAAATTCTTCTTTTTCCTAATAGATCAGATAGGATAAAAATACAAAATCATCCGTGAAACAAGTAAAATTGTGCTTTCTGTACCAGATTTCAGTGATGTCCACTCATTCGTCTATGTATTTTAAGCCTTGCCCTTGTGGAATAACACTAATTGCCTCCAGTCGCTCCGGCTGGCTGATGTTTTACGGTGGTTCCTGCTGTTATTTGACCACTAACATGACATAAGCCTGGGTAATATCAGACTAGCAATTATATAACTAGTTTACTGCACTCTGACAGCAGAGCAGAGTGGAATGTTAAAGAATAGATGTTTGTGCTACTTTTGCCAAAATCATCCTGTCCAACTGGCTCCACCACTACACTGCCCCTCAGCCTCTGCTTCCAGGCTTTTGCAATCATTACAGACTCGCTCCACTGTTTGAAGTGGGTCA
This sequence comes from Brotula barbata, assembly GCA_900303265.1. NCBI lineage: Eukaryota > Metazoa > Chordata > Actinopteri > Ophidiiformes > Ophidiidae > Brotula > Brotula barbata. The sequence continues at coordinate 94,155 of OMNV01000099.1, read as the reverse complement.
TCGTACATGTCAGTTTTCACATAAACTTTTCACACCTTTCACTCTTGGATATCTTATTAAACATGGTTGCAGAGCAACACTCAGCTCTTTATTTTAATCAGTTAATTAACAGCTTCACTGTACTTTATATTACCAGAAACATATTCTGATTCTCTAATCCATCCATCATCTGTGCAGGTAATCCAAGTCAGGGTCGCGGTCGCCTTTTGCCAAGTGACTGCTGCAATGTTCTCTCATGTAGTTGACATAAGATGTCTCAATTACACAGGCAAACCACCTAATATGTGTATGCAATTTGGAGTGTGCGATGCAATTATTTCTGCATTTATTGCGCTATAAAAAATAACATTGACCCCAACGCGGCCAGGCGCGGTGCGGTTTAGGTTATATGTCAGTAAACATACTCTGTATGCATACTGACATATGCTTGACCCTCATTAGAATGTAGATTAGAGGGGATTTGAGGTTTGTCGCAGCACTCCAAGGTAGCCACAATGTCACCAACTGGCAATTAACCTGTGATGAACAGGCTGATCTGTCAGGATAGGAGTTGCTGTGGGTTGACAGTGATGGAGTTTCTATACTTTTGTATCTTTTGCGCTGCCATTAATGGTCTTAGGGCCATCATTCTCCCTGGAGTCAGCAATTTATATAGTGTGTGCTGCAATCAGAGACCTGCACACAGCTAATGGTTTGCTGTATCTGGGACTTATTTGTTGTTGTCTGTTGAGTTGGGTTTTTTCTTTTTTGGCAGTACTCCAATGAATAACAAGTGATGTTGGTTTAATGGATTAAATCTTTCTAAAAAGACGCCACTACAGAATACTGTCCCTGTTGTAATGTTCACTGGCACTGCATGCTGTGTCCTCCATTCATCTCTGAAGTAATGAATTACCAAACTATTCTGTGTCCTTCAGGTGAGCACCAACCACCTCTCAGTAGTGGTTCAGACGCTTCACTCATCATGGGTGTGGAGGGCAGCCTGTCAGAGGTCGATTTGTCCATAGAGCAAGAGTGCGATGAGGTCAAGTCCTGATTCGGTGGGGTAAGACAAAAGCACAAGTAGATGAGGACGATCGGAGCACAATGGAGCAATCACGGACCTTCAGAAGCTCAGTATGTATTTGTCCCTGGCAAAAGTGTCTGCAGAAAGGACGGGCAAGTAGTAAATCAACCTTCATCAGCACCGTGACATCCTGACCATGGCAACCAGGCAGTAAATCGCAGCATGCATAATGTGGTGGACCGATGTGAGCCCTTCAGGGTTTTTTTTGACCATATAATCTCTTTTAGATCCATACGTTTAGCACGTGGAATGCAGACATGTCTTATGGCTGCTGTGGAGCCCCTCAGTGTACTGTTATTACCTTAAATTGATCACCAAGATCTTGCTGTTGGACATAATATGGGCTTTGGAGCAGCATGGCCTTCTGAAGCCTCGATTTCAGCTTTAATTACATAAAATGACGTGCGCATTATTTTGTCCATTTATATGAGGTCACTGCCAACATATGGATACAGGGCAACGTATAGAGCCCATAGATGCAACTTGTTAAGTGTCAAACAGTTGGTGTGAATGCTCACCAGCAGTCTTAACTTCTGACTTGGGTACATGTTATTACCCTTCAAAAACTTGAAGCTTGGGTTTTTACACATTTTTTTCATGTGGTTTTCTGACATTGATGCATATGAGATATGTATGCGTAATATCACATTTTAATTTTGTGTTCATATTTTTAAAAATCTTGAATATTTCTCAGCCTTCTGTAACTAACTGTGTGGTGTGGACAGGAAAAATAACCAAAAGCTAGAAAATTCTGTCCTGTCTTAGTTGGCGAGTGCTACAGTTTCAAGTGATGTCACCCGCTGCTCTTTTTAAAGTGCTGCTGCTGATTTACTTGTACAAGTATCACTACACACAGTGGTAATGATGGGGTCCTGCTGTCAGGAACATTATAATGACATTACTTATGTACGCATTGTAAGCGGGTAAATACACTAAACACAACGAAACTGTAGCAGTGTGTACAGTGCCAGTTGTATTTTAGGGCTATATTTTCATAAATCAGAGCGCTGTGCCAAAAGTGCAGCAGTTCATGCTGCACTGGGGGAGTGAAGGCAGAGTTTTGGTGACGGGGCACATAATGGCGCAGCCCAGTAAGCTTGGAAACTGGGTGTGTTAAGGATGAATACATTATCAAACAAAATGTGGGAACGTCTAATCAAATATCCTCCCTTAAAGTCATCCCAGCAACCAGGATGTTCTTTCATTTCACTTTGTGCCTTTCCACAAATTATTTTAGGGGGGGGGGGTTTCAAAAGATTTTTTTGGGGGCATATCTCCTTCATTGTATCAGCAAGGTGGAGAGACACAGGAACGACAGGGCAGAGAGAGGTGATGACATGCAGCAAAGGTAAAATCTTCAGTGTGTCCCGGTAGTAGTCCGTGTCTCGTTCCTCAGTTCCCTGGTGTGTGTGGATGGTGGTGAAAACTGATTACCTTTACATTATCAGACTATGCCTAATCACAGCCCAAAACACACTCATATGGAAATCGTGAAATCTATCTATCGATCTATCTTATCTATTTTCTTCCTTTGTTCTAAGGCGAGTCTCCAAAATAGTAACCAGTTGCACTAAAAAGCAGGTACATTATCGCTGCGGAGGCAAAAGGCTGCACTTCCCGCTTGTGTGTCTTTATGAAAATAGAGTCCCAAAACATTTAAATTGTTTGGCATCAGGCACAATTCGACTCGTTGTAAATCAGACAGACTGGATTAGCTAGTCACATATGGCTGTTGACAGACATGGAAATGTGTGCTGCCGACAGATTAGATATTTAGAAGAACTGTGTGAAAGCAACTTCATGAAAGCCTAGGAAATACACAAAATACTAGAAATGCCAAAGGAAATACCAATGCCTGTTTTTTTGGAAAACATAGAATGTCTGACAAATGAGATGTTTCGGATTCGATGGTTTCTCTTAAGAACTCTGGTCCTCAAAGTATGGTAATCTTAATGGCACAAAGACATTATTTTTGTAAGTGAATGAAAAAGGGACAAACTACATGTTTACAATAGCAGAGTAAGTACAAATTGTCCCGTGGTCCTGGTAATCATCTTTGATTTGGTCCTCTTACTTCCATTGTGTCACATATTCAGTAATTATAAACTTGCACACTAAAGGAGCACAGACCCACACACACCGTGGTGTCGTCCAGCAGCCAACAGCGGCACTTAACTGCAGGGATTCTCTCCAGTCTTTATTTGCTTTTATGTCACCGTATAGCTGCCTGGGACGTAGTTACGTAATTTACACGTCCACCTGCTTAGGTCAATAACTGCAGGATTGTAGAACACAGCCTAATGTTTCAGCGTTCGTATTGGATGGGGTTTCTTTTGTACGGAGTGTTTTTCATGTCATTTTATCTCTTGACTACAGTAGCTATAGACACTATGCATTACTGGCCCTTTAAGTAAGATCGTTTTTAATGGGAATGTTTCACTGTGATGCACCGGCTGCAGAAAAAAGCTTGATTCTTGAAAATATTTTTAGTACTCACATTATGTCAGATTATTGGCAAATGCCCTGATAAATACAAATACTGTATATTGGACAATAATTGGAGCTTTTGTGGCAAATCCCACTTTAATTTTATTTGTTTTAAATTTCTGCTTTATTATGAAAGGTACAGTAGAGAGAGAGAGAGTGCAGCAAAAGGCATAGGCCAGAATCAAACCTGTGCCGCTTCATTACGTGTTATGTGCTTTAACCTGGTGAGCCACCGGAGAGGGCCCCAACAAATCCCACGTGTGTGTGGTAGCATTATGGGAACATGAATGTAAATTTCTCTCACTCTACGTCGTTTGTGCAATTAAAGGAGGACTCGATTGATTTCGCAAATTGAATTTTTATGTCCATGGTAACACTATAAGCACGTGGATGAAGACTTTTGTGGCTGTATGGACAGTCAGGGTAACAAAACTCATCGACAACATAACAGTTATTCTTGCTGCTTACATATCTAACAGTCAGCACAACGTACCATAGATTATATACCACATTAATCCCTGGTAACAGTGGCTGACCGCTAACATGTCACCATATAGTTTCCTTTTGGCCCAGATCATCTTACATTTGGTGTTGTTTTTCTGCTCTTTGTTGCTTCTAAGGGCTTCCATCTGTTTGACGCCCGTACGTACGTCACACGAAGCTACTCTCTTGTTGCTTATGTGGTGGAAAGTTCACTGGTGGACAGGTCAGTTGGATTTCTTTGAACATTGTGTGCGGCAGTGTGGGAAATCCAAGTGGCGCATGTTGTGAGGTTGAACAGGACTGACCAGCACTTTCAACTACAGGTCCAAATATGAATTTTACATAAGGAGAGAGGTCTGGCATAATGCACCAAACAAAAATACAATACATCCAATAAACTTTATTAAAGCTACACATATTCAACATTGTATGTTAGTGGGGGAAAGGTAACCAAACATTGCAATTTCCATGCTGTGAAATTGTTTGGAAATTAGGAAAGGCCGGACTGTAATGTCCACAAACTGACACTGACGACACAGTACTACACATGACAGGCCTCGTGGACTTGGACTGTACGGTCTTGGTCTGGACTCTGAGAGGTCGTACAGTATAGATCAAAGTCATCGATCAAAATGAGGTAACCCTTGAGTGGGTGCTATGAAACTTTACCTCTTTCTAATTTCAAGTCTGTGTTCCCGTACTGAATTTGATGAGGAGTACTTCATTAATATTAAGAAAGAGCATCAATCCTAATCTTGCCCTTTAATCCCGTAGAGTCCGCAACTCCTACAACACATCACACAAATAATGAGAGAGCATTTAAGATACCGAGGAACATCTAACAACCTTGATCTCTTTCCTCTGTGCAGGTCTCCGCCTTGTTCCCTCACTCCCACACTGAATTCATTGCTTTCTTACTCTCTGTCTCTCTCACACACACACACACACACACATTTAATCCTCTGTCTCCCTCTGTTTGGTTGGCATAGCTACAAGGTAAAACAAAGCACATAGATTGTCATGGCCAGATCATTTAATTCTGGCTGTACTGCCTAATGTAATGTAGTGGTGTGAAGCTGGATTAAGGCCTTCTTTTTACAGACTTTTTAACATGTGAACATAATTTTAGAAAGGTAATCTTCACCATCTTGTATGTTTACAGGCTTAGAGTCTGTTAAATACTTGGATTCACACGAGAAAAGATTGAGAATTTAATTATGTGACGTGGTTTTGTTGCACAATTTTTTCCTTCTGGTGATCCAAGATTGCACTTTATCACTCCAGTGAATGGGGAACGGCTGTAGTGGCAGACTTTTAAGAACGAGGGCAACAGTGTTGAACATGGCACATTCAGCTGTTGCTTAATGTATAATGTTGTGATATTTTATCTACAATATAAAGGGTCTATGTGGGGATTTGGAATATATACCAAGCTAAATTAACAGCATTGTTATTTTGTAATCTAAACAAATTGTAAATATTATGTGGCGCTGTTATTTTTTTCTGTACCATATTGCATGTCTAAGAATGTCTATAATTGTGAGAAACAATAAATTTTAATCAGGTTTTTCCAATTTGATAAAACTGTCTTTTGTATGTGAGTTCAATAAAAGGCTAATTTTGCTACATAAAGAATGATGATAATGAACATTACCAACACCCCGCCATATTTGACTTAAAGAAAGCAGAATAAATCAGGAGTAAGAGAAGCTGGTCTGCCATCAGCTGTAGGAGATACTGTTTTTAATTCTACCCTCCAATATGTTCCCACCATGAAAACTTATCCTCATTAAGACCGTGATCACAGTGTTTGCAGAATAAGTCACAACCTTCCTGTATTTGAAATTATTCGTCATTGAATCTCATTAACTTCATACAGTGCCTGAGGTCGTCCAAGAAGTTTTGAATTTTTATGGACTGTTTATTACGTGGAAACCAGCTCGTGAAGTTGTTAAACAATTAATGACAAAATTAGGGCTCTTTTTATGGTTCCCTTGGGAATTGAAGGATTTTTTTAAAATGGAAAGAACATGAAGTAGAGTTTTTCCTGACGTGTTATGGGGAAAAAAGACTAGGAACCACCCTGAGCAGATCCAAACTTCCAGATGCCGCTTCAGTGTATCTGTGAGTGCAAAAAGTTGGTCAGACGTTATTAGAAATATAATCTAAATTAAAATACAGTAAAACTATCAAATATTTCAGGCGCTGTTGATGGTTTGTCTGTTAGATTAGGAGAATTCTTTAGAGTATGCTGCCCTCTGCTGGATTAATATTACCCTTGCTATCCATCTTTTTTAGGAGGAGCATTGTGCTGTCATGATAAAGTGTCAGTAACGTGTATTGGGGCTTAATTGATTCAAAATGAGAACATACAGAAACAACAGGAAACAAATATTGATGAAGTTTTGAGCACGCTACCTTTACTTTAACACTTTTATTTACCACTATTATTATTTTTGTCAGATATGTTGGTTGCTTACCATCACACAAACACACAACCGCAGTTGTTCCTCCTTTTCTGTAAAATGGAGAAGTGAAAAATACACCCAAAACAAGGATGTGATTCGGGAAATAAGAAGTGGAACAGATTGTTCTAGGTAATTCCTGCAAAACATAAGAGGGCTGAAGAATGGGAGCTTTGTCCATACCACTGTACGTTATTACCATATGACAGTATAACATTTTCAGCTGGAGTTGATGTGAAATCTGATCACTGAGTACTGTTGCTAGGTTTTCTTTACTTGGAAATGGGACTAAATGAGTTTTATTGATATGGTAGAATCTTCCATGCCTGTGTATGCACGTTGACATTATTTATGGCCTAAAACCAGGATGATTAAAGATTAGAGTCAATCATTTTGTCATTTTTAGAGTGACTGCAAATAACACAATTAAAGCTGGATGACATAAAAAAATAAATATACATAAAGTATAAAGTTTCCATGACAAAATTTAAATTTTTACAATCAATTTCTATCATTTCATTTCTTTACGTTTACTAATTTTTTTGATTGGCGTAGATAAAATTAAACTTATTCTCAAGTCAAGAGTTCTGTAGAAATCTCCAGAAAACTTTTTTACGTACCACAAAAGGCCAAGTTCAATGAAAAGCAAAATTGAAAACTGTGGGTTAATGTCACACACACACACACACACACACACACACACACACAGTCAACTAGTTTCTGAAACCCTTTAAGTGAAACCCAAACAAGACAAAAAGGTACAGACACCAGTCATTTCCATTCCTGCAGCTACAGGCAGCTTGTGTGAGGTTTCGAGCCTGTGCCTCTGGAACTTCTTCACTCTCTGTGGCTTTAGTAGGGGAAAGTCAATAAACAACCACTTGACACAACACGTCAGTTTTCACTGGTTTTAGCTGAGTGAACCTGTGCAGCTCTGCTCTAACTCCATCCTGTTTTTGAACAACTACAGAGGGCAGGAAACCCAAACACATTTCCTTTTAGTAGATTAGTAATGTAATTTTCTTGTAAAAATCTTTTTATGGTCGGCAGTCAAATTTATTGGCCAGTTTGTGATTCAATATATTCAGTTAGACACGCCACGCATCTCATTAGATTACCAGTTATAACGCAATCAGTCCTACATTTGTTTTTGGTAGAGGGGGTGCTCTCCGCTTGAAGTGCAAACTTTTTATCCCTTTAAACTGGAGGGGTTCTGGCACTGCTATTTTTGATAATTGTTTTTAGACGGGTCTACAATATAAATAACTGATGTAAACATTTGTTTGTCTGTTTGTCATAGAGGTTTCTTGTACTAAAACTAAAGAGCAGACTGTCCGTTGAGCGGCTGTAGCATTGGAAAAATGGAGTCGATAGCAAGGGGGAGAGTTACTAGCCTTACCTAGAGAAAGTCTTGTCAGTCAAGCGCCTCTTAATACAGTAAAAAGTGCTTCACGGTCCACATGAACAGAGAGGAAGTGTAGTAAACGGAGTGGGAGGCCTGCTACACTCTGGAGGCAGCTAGAATGTGAAGTGGAAAATTAAGTGGGGAAAAACAAAGCAAAGGACCTCTTCCTCTTTTTTTTTATCTTCCACCATTTGTTCCACAACAGAGACTTAGACGTTGACAAGACAGTGGCCCACACAACACGAACAGTGACTCCTTACAGACGCTGTGAGTGGAACGATGCATAAGATACAAGATACTGTTCATGTACAATAACGACAACAATAGATAGATAGATAGAAAGATAGATAGATAGATACATAGATCCAAAAAATTCCAATACAAAAATAAATAAAGTACAGGAGGGTTGATTGATATGTTCTGAGCCTATCTTAGAAAGACTGTTGCCATAATTTGGAGATGTTTATTTTTCAACGTGTATTCCTTCCAACACGACACCCTCATGTTATGGTTATGCACAAATTATAGCTGATATTAGGTCATCAACAGTAGACAATTGCTCGTACTAGTATAATTAATGGCTTGTAATGGATCATATTCAGTCCATCCACAAACATATTTCAGTCCTGGATTCCTTCCTTGTGTGCGGGGCTCAGAACTTATCAGTCAACCGAAGTATTTGGAGCGCGTTTATTCCCTGGCCCAAACCTTTTGTCAAGAGAGTTTACGGACGGACACCCACACACACACACACACACCAGTTCGTGCTTCAGTTGCCATACATGAATATCGTTTAAATTATATTACCGTAAATGCATAAATAATTGGGAAACTAAAAGGTGGCAAGTGACGTAATTCTTCACGGCAACACTTTCGCCATTCCATTGACGGTTTACATGCGCTTTCCTCTCGTGCCTCCTCCTCCTCCACCTCCTCCTGCTGACGTCGCTCTGTGGACGGTCCGTGTGATGACGCGATCGGTTTATTTTGCGACGGCGCTCCAACACGCACTGCGTTTGTGTACGAGTTCCTGAATGTGTGAAGTCCGCGACACCTCGGAGATCCATCAGGCTGCTTACTGTACCTTCAGTCGGCTGTCGTGTGCTTTTACCCCCACGGACAGAGAAAGGAACGGCAGCGCGGACTGAGCGCACCTGTGTGCCGCGGATCACGGCCAACAAAGCCTGGAAATCTCTGTGCGCCTCAGACGCGGACCGCACGTATCGGTCGGTGTGTGCGCCGCGTTTGGAGCGCGCACGGAGCAGCTTCTGCTCGCTTACGCACGGCGATCCGCACCGAGGCCGTTCGCACCGTTTCGTTGCGCGTTTTCATTCGAACGTGTAATTGTTGACAATATTTTATTTGGAGTGTCCAGCACCGTTGGAAGAAGAATACCGGGCCTCCATTGAGGCTCAGAGACGGGCCTTTATTTTAAAATCAGCCTGCCCGGTAATTATTACAACACCAACAAACAAAACACACATTCCAGCCACACGGAACGCGTTCGAATCCCTGTTCGATGTCTCCGTAAACAAAGCGACGAGAATTATGTGGGTGAATCCCGAAGATGTGTTGCTGGCGGGAGCTTTGTGGATAACAGAGAGAGCGAACCCGTATTTCATCCTCCAGAAACGGAAGGGACACGGTGATGGAGGCGGAGGACTGGCGGGTGAGTGAACGAGTGAACGAGTGAGTCTGCGTGCTGTCTGTCAGGGATGGAACAGGACTAATAATGACACAAAGTAGACAGGCATAGATCAGCTTCAGATGATTCAGATCTTGTCAGTGACAGATAGGAGGAATAATAAGAGGCTCATGTGATCAATTAGCTGTCTCCTCTTCTTCAACCGGTTTATTCACGCATTAGTCAGCCTGGTTCACACCGTGTTAACCTTTGGTCAGGTTTGCTGACCCAGACGGTAAAATCACTCAGGATCAAAGTGCATACATCACGTGATTCCTCTCATTACATTTTTTTTTATTCAGCAGAAACCTAGTGGCTCCAACAGTAAATAATGAGCATGCTGCCCGTCCAGCTGCTAAAGGTTGTGTTTCTGAATGTCAACAACATTCACAGTGTGTGTGTGTTGCTGTCTCATGCTGAATCATCCCCCTTCTTCTCTCGCCCTCCCTCCTCCATCTTTCTCCTCCTTTCCAAAATGGGTCAAGCAGCAGGAGGAGACGCACATTTATGGGGATCATTGGCTGAGAAGAACTCTTTTACTGCCTGCTGTTGGATTATTTTTCTTGGAAAATGGTGGCAGGTCTCAGATGATCACAAAGAGCGATTGCACAATCGCAAGCGCTGGATGTCACTTCCCCAAAGTAAAACATTGACAATCTGTAGGAATAGAAGAGTCGGCTGTCTGAGCTGCACACAAATCCTCCCCCTAAATGGCCGTGGGTTCTTTTGGGTTTTGTGGCGTGTGCATCTGGCTCCACCTCAACAATGTTTATTTCAAAGTTCTTTTTCATTTGGATTCCACTGAGGATGTTCAAAGTCCTCGCTTTGTCTCAGTTAGTCTCACTGTTTGATTTTAAATACCAATAGTTGTGATTAGATTTAAATCTTTATCCTATTAGATGTTAAAGGAATAAAAAGAGGGTTGAGGTCTCAGCGGGGTTCAGATTGAACATATTACCAAACTTACCACACCGGCTGCAATTTTCTTCACATGTAACGTTAATTTGGCCTTTATTGATATTAATAACTTGATATTAGTGCTGCAGCCTACTTGATTCGTTCAGGGTCTCCACTGAGGATGTGCTATGGCAACACAATGCGTGCTATGTGGCGCTAAGGGATGATGTCATGATTATGTAAATGCTGAGCGGACTCTTATTGTGTGCCATTTGGCATTCGGTGCCCGGCGATGCTGGCACTGTTCAGAGGGAACAGGGAACTCAACAGTACGAGCACAGAGCATTCGATACGATCACACAAAGTATGCATATTTGACTTGGGGGGTTCCAGTTCTCATATGGGAGCTGGAAGGGTGCCAGTAAGACTCAGTGATGACAAATGGCTCCAGGAGACGGCTATGCATGTTTCCTGTGCCATAACTTGCAGAGCAGAAATGGACGGCTGCAGAGTTTGGAAAGGCTGGAAGCCCTCGTGTTCGGCTGGCTCGGCTGTTGAGCGCATCGTACATGGAAGCTAGGTCCCAGTCTGCTTGCTTAATATAGATCAGTCCAATTTTGTGATTAAATATGAACGAGTGGTATAACTGATTCACTCTGAGCGAGGATTATAATGTGTTTCCTTAGAGGTTGAGACTTGTGCAATATACAGTATGTTCCCTCCAGTCTTCATGTTAAAGATGTATACAAAATACAATTGACTAAATTGACTTAGTTAAGGTATCTAAGGAAACTTAGATAGGCAAAATTTCTGAGAGCAACGTGGAGACTTATTTGTAACAATGGCAGCCGAGGCCATTGCTGCCTTCGTTGCTCAGTTTTCTATTTCCCCTTATTTTTTCTCCTTTACACTCAATAAAATTATCTGCTGAAAACTCAAAAGAAATTGTTACTGTTGGTTTTGTGGATAATCAAACTCTGTTTGAGAGAACGGGTCTCACATGTAAACCAGGCGGGCAATTTTTGGCACCTACGAGGTCTTTGTTCACGAGGAGCAATGGACTCCCAAGGAGTTTACATTGACGGTTCACCCATCCAGTTAGCTGTCACCGATGTCTAGACTGTTCAAAGTCTGGTGTAATATCTCAGCAAGCGCACGAACAGTGTCGTACGCCTGGAGCATATATTAGTTTTGTCCTTGACCCAGCTGATTACTTCAGTTTAAATCAGGTGGTGTAGGAAAATCGGGGACACCTTTAAATTGGTAGCAAGGACACTTGCACCCAGGCGTAATCCGGGCAGAGAAGGCCTTCATAAGGGGACTTCTTTTTCAAAATGAATACCAGAGTCCCCTAAAATTATGATATTGTCAAATGTGGAATGTTCATCGAAGAATTTAGAAAAAGGACCAAGAGGGGCGTGAACAAGTACAATATGTAACAGAATATAACAAAGTCATTTGCCAGGTTACGAGGAATCTGCTAACAGAAACTGGTGGATGCAGCATTATTGATTCAAAAGTGGAGAAAACTGCTTGGACTGCTCTGCATGGTAAGGCTGAGAGATTGGGTCAAAATACAACCTTGTTTTTGAGTACAAATGTAACGGAGAGATTCTTCATTTTGTGGCATAAAGTCGTTAAGTCCGGTTTCACAGAGGCACTGCTCCATTTGTGGGTAAAATGAAATGATGACCCAGGCTAAGGTCAGGTTTCTGTTATCTGAAGCTGTATTGATTTGAAAGTCTGGAGAGGAGTGTAGTCCTTTGTGAGGGCCCCCTCGGTGCTTAGGAGTTTTCTGTCTTAGTTTCTTATTTGTTGTTTTTTGCCACAGTGCTGTGTTTTCTTTGTTTTATAGGTTACACGCCCACTTTCTGGGTAAAAGGAAATGGCAATGACACCAATGATGTTTGTGAGAACATGTGGTCACATAGACTTTAGTTTTCTGCGGAGGTGTGTGTGACGCTCAGATTTACCCATTGCACTCAAACAACAAACCTCAAGTTCACACCCGAATTACAATTTCTTCAAAAGTACACTTGCACTATATCATCGTGTCTGACAGCAAACAGGATGCTGAGTCGCGCTCACTTCAGTGGTCTCCTCTCTTGAGCGTTACCCATATGTTTGATGCGTTAAACCTCAGTGCACACGTACCACAACACTTCAGGAGACACCAACACTGTACGTACATTAATGGTTTGTGCCATACTAGTTTGAGTCATTGAAGTTTTGAGACACAGGCATGTAGTACCGATGAAAGATGAATTTGTTTTCACGCTCACAAGTTCCTTCTTCTCAACTGAGAACGTTTTTTACGGCATTCTATGTTCGTACACTGATATTGAAACTTTGAACGGGCTGAATAAGCTAGCACGTGGCAAAAGTAAAAATGATATTGCGTCACATTGTTCATGGGATTGTTTTGACACATGACAGGTGGCACGCAAATCACGTTCAACTGTATGATTCAGTTCTTATTGTAATCTCGCAGACATTTGATAGTTCGCATGAATCCTGCTTTCTCGAGGACAAAATGGTGAGATCTGTTGGGGATGAAGGAAAATGGCACATCGTGTGTTGACGACGGAGGCAGAGAGGAGCACAGGAAGGATGAGAGGCGGTGATCGTACTGTTATAACTGACACATCATTGTACATCTTAGTCTGCATCATACACATTTACTTCTCTTCCTGCGACAGTTTCATACGCGAATACAGAAATTTCCCTCTCTTTCTCGTCCTCTGTGCGTGACTCATGCTGTACTTGCCACAGATGAGCAGCTCAAAATAACCTACACCTCTCCTAGCAAGGGAGAATATTCACAGTTTTTAGGGCAATACCAGCAGTAGTTTACAGCATGGGAGTGGCACGCTTTCTTCTTTGATAGTATCAAAAATGAAATATTAATCACAGATTGCAGTTGTTAATGTCAACACTAAACAGAAAGGACAAACAAAAATCAAAAATGAATCTGCAGAATCACATTATAAGCCCGTCTTAATTTAGGCTGTCCGAAACTCATCCACAGCTGATGTTATGTCATAAATTGGGGCAAAAAGGTTACAGTTTTTGAAGGAAGCGAGGGTATGGCTGCTGAACTAACTAACTGACACAATCATGGGTCGAGTACATGGTAGCAACCCACAAGTGCAGGTTTGGTTCTATATCTAGGTTGTAGTCACTCATAGGAAATGACACAGTCCTGTCTCATCTTCTTTTATAGCGCTTAGACCGTTTCAGCGAACCTCTATATAACTGCCACGCTAATTACTTTTTATTTGAATATGTCCTTGTTGTTTTCTTGGCGTGGGGGAGCAGCAATCAGTCCCAGCCGCTGCTCTTTCATGGTTATCATTTCATTGATTGGCCTGCTCATCCCTTTATCAGCTGCTTTATCCTTGTCCAGGGCCTGAGGAGGTTGTGCTTTGTACTGATGTGAATGTGCCTTTATTTAGTCAGCGCCTGCGCTCGAGTTTATAATGCAGCATGTCTGTTATAATATGTCAAACTCAGATAGGCCCCACATCACATGTCATACCCCAAACTCACATTCATCATTCTTGGAAGAAAAACAGATATACTTGGAAAATAAACAATAGAAAAGCCTAACTAACAAACAGGACAATGACTTCACTAATGTCATTTTAATGCCAGGAGCAGTTCAAAGATTTGATTGTTATGATTGATTGATCATTTGATTGATCTGTACATTTTTTAGATTTTATTGACTCCATCTTGTGTGCACATAACGATGCCCAGAAAATCAGAAAATTATTACTAATGTAAGTAAAACACCTATTCTCAGCCCCTGTCCCCACCCCCCACATCAGAGGTCCCAGTTTGCTTCGTTCCAAGGGTCAAAGTAGGTTGATAATCTCTAGTCTGAAAGGATAAATGCGTTAAATTTGTCAAGCATGTCACATGGAGATCGCTTGTTGTCCTCAGCACCTTTGACAGACATGGCTATTGTCTTGTAGTTGAACAACAACAGATGTATCATCTTTGCCTTCTTGTTATTTGTGTACACTTTATTTTGAATCCATTTAATGGGCATTTTCACATTATTCACTCCTTAATACAGAAAAGACATAAAAAATCTCAGAGAAAACTTATGATTTAAAATCCATGACATTAAACTCACTCGATTTTATATTCTAGATGTGTTGGGTATCGTTTTGTACAGACTTACCCAGAATGTATCCTGATATATTTGATAAACGGGGAGGTGTTTCACTTGAATTGAAAATAAAAATGATGGAGATAAAGATGGACCATCTGGTGCTTATTTCAAATCTTGCTCCTCGTTGACTCCTCATCATTGATCATAACATCCTGGTCTTTTTGCAGGTCTGCTGGTGGGGACCCTGGATGTCGTCCTAGACTCCAGTGCTCGAGTGGCCCCGTATAGGATCCTTTATCAGACACCTGATTCTTTGGTTTACTGGATCATTGCTCATGGTATGTGAATTTAACCTGTAGGCTCCAGAAATACACGCATAAAAGCTTGCCACAAATACTTTCCTGTGTACATTTGGAGTTGTGTGTTTACACTAAATGATTTGGTCCTGCTTTTAAAATTAACAGGAACCACTAACACAGGTTTCAGGAAGGGATCTCTGTATCTTTTTACCCATGAAAGTCCCTCCCTCAGCCTCTTTGTAAAGTAACACATGATGATCTCACATCCTGTCTTTTCCCATGTTAGTGTTTGAATGCTAAGCATTACATCATGCCCCCATGGATTTGAAAGGGCAGGATTACAGAAATGGGTTGAAAATGTCTACAAATATAAGCGAGTATCATGTTTTGAGCTAATTAGATGATGGGGTTTTCATGGTTTGGCATATGAGTAAGCTCATATTTAATAATTTATGAACCAAATATACCTTGAATGCCTTGCCTTGGGCTTTGCTCTCCCACCCTCCTCTCCCCCTCCACTCCTTATGTGTTCAGCCTACAGAAAGCAGAAAGAGGGCAGGAGTCTGGCTAATGCAGTAAATGCACTGATGGACTGATTGTTGAAAGCAGCAGTGCTCAGGCATCGGTGGTTCAGTGTGATTTCAGTCAATTTCTCCTCAAACACGAAACTCCATTTTGACTTGCGATGCCTTTAATATTCCTCCTCTGGTTGAAAGAGTGTCTCCCATCTCAAGGGGCTGCTCTACTTCCCTTAATTCCACTTTTTACAAATGTAAAATATAGTAGAATCTCATACGGCACGTGCCAGTTGTTTCAGAGACATGACTCAGCGTTACCCCGTCAACAGAGAGCTGGAGGCTCTGACTCTGCCTCTGCCTCTCTGTGGTCTCTGCAGGAACCTCCCGTAAGGAGATCACTGAACACTGGGAGTGGCTGGAACACCACCTGCTACAGACTCTCTCCATCTTTGAGAACGAGAATGACATCACTACCTTTGTCAAAGGAAAGGTCCAGGTGAGACCTTGTTGACTTGTTTTATAGATTAAGTTTCATGGGTGCTACTTTCTATTCAGGGTGTATAAGGTGAAACTAACAACTTCCACCCATCCATCCATCCATTATCTATTCCGCTTATTTATGTCACGGTCACCATGGGCCTGGAGCCTATCGAAGCAGTTATTAGGCGGAAAACAGGGACACATAGCCAATCATGGCCAATTTAGATATACCGATTCCCCTAAGCTGCATGTCTTGGTAGGATATCAAAGTACCTAGAATAGTGGCAACAGTGGCAAAACCTAACCACTGAGCCACAGTGACCCAACCTTCGTAGGCCAGTCATATCATTTAGTCAGTCAAATCATTTAAAAAGATTGTGAAAAATGCTCTTTAAAGCTCTTTAAACCCAGATGCAACCAACAAAAAAAACACAGTTTATTTTGAATTTTAGTGAAAAACCCTGTTTCCAAAGATATCATAATGTGTTTTGGGCAAGTCTGTATAAAGTGATACCCAACACACCCAGAATAAAGAGATGTGAATGGGAACTGAAACAAGATTAGAAAGATTAGAAAGTAGGCCTCACTGCTACAGATTTTAGGATTTTCCAAACAGAAATTCCCCTGACTTTAGACTTTAAGTGCATTTTCTTTGTTGTGTAGTAAGCTACTAATGTTACAAATGTGAAAAGGCCCATTAAATCTTTCAAAAGTCCTCATAAAGTTAAGAGCCTCCAGAGGATGTTTATTGAAAGTTTGACCATCGGATTAAAAAACATGAAATGTACCTCAGCCAAAGGAAATGCATTTACTAGTACTTGTTCATACATCCTAATTTTCCATTCTGTGACCTCGCCTAACCACAGGGAATCATCGCAGAGTACAACAAGAACTACGACGTCAAAGAGGACGACGACACAGACAAGTTTAAGGAGTCCAGCGCTAAGTTCCGGAGGCTGTTTGGGATGCCCGAGGAGGAGAAGCTGGTCAACTATTACTCCTGTAGCTACTGGAAGGGCAAGGTACCTCGTCAGGGATGGCTCTACCTCAGCATCAACCATCTCTGCTTCTATTCCTACCTGCTTGGGAAAGAAGGTTGGACACAACCACATTCTGTCATTTCCTGTTCTCTTTGTCCTTATTTCTATTACTAACATGTCTGTCTTCTTGTCCGTGTGTCTCACTTATCATCAGCAAAACTGGTGGTGCGCTGGGCAGATATCACCCAGCTGGAGAAGAGCGCTACCCTTCTGCTGCCAGATGTGATCAAAGTGAGCACGCGCGCCAACGAGCACGTCTTCTCCGTCTTCCTCAACATCAACGAGACATTCAAGCTGGCGGAGCAGCTGGCCAATATCGCCATGCGGCAGCTGTTGGACAACAAAGGCTTTGAACAGGACCGCTCGCTGCCCAAGCTCAAGAAGAAATCGCCCAAGAAAGTGTCGGCACTCAAGAGGTGAGGAGCAATGGATGGCGAAGGGCAAACACTCATGATCATCAATAATAAATGCCTTTATGCATGTTTATGACATACAGTAGATTGAACATTAACGTGTTGTGGTAGGCATTATAGCTGGCAGACGTTTGTTATCTGCACCCCAAGGAGAATGGGCAGAAACACTAAAACAATGACGCAATTATCGATTTTATGGTTAACTTATTTCACCTGTTGTAATGTTATATAATAAAAGCTTTCTGTGCTTCAATGATTTCTCTCTAAGCCACTTAAAGTGGCCTGGAGATATTTTTCATCCAGGACATTTTATGAAAGCATCTATTTATTCCTTTTGGTGTTGTATAATAGTTCCTCATGACACTACACTGGTTTTTATTTATTATCATCACAAAATTTCCTCTGTGTGATCCCATTTTGCATTATGTAATATAAACATATGATAATGCGTCGACTGAAGCACCCATTTTAGAAGTGTATGTATGCATTAAAATTAAAAAATAAGAACCCGGCTGTGCCTTGTTTTTCAGGGACCTGGATGCGAGAGCTAAGAGTGAACGTTACAGAGCTCTCTTCCGTCTGCCCAAAGATGAGAAACTGGACGGACACACAGACTGTACCCTGTGGACCCCTTTTAACAAGATGCACATCCTTGGACAGATGTTTGTTTCCACCAACTACATCTGCTTCACCAGCAAGGAGGAGACCCTGTGTAGTCTCATCATCCCACTACGTGAGGTGGGATATTTCAGCCTGTCTCTCTCTGCGTACAAATGCACACTGCTAACTGTGACATTATTCAAGCCACTGTCAGACGTGCAAATCGTGTCATTAATGGACAGTGCGATTTTACATGTCTGTCTCCGATGCGAAGAGCCATGAGAGAGAATTAAGTAAAAGTTGTGTCTGCGTAGTACCAAGAATGATACCCATAACTTCCTACACAGAATAACTATGACTTTAATGTCATTTTCCTTAATTCAGACACTGATTCGTAGAGGATACTGTATATATATTTGAACGTTTATGTCCTTTAATGTTCAGGTGACCATCGTGGAGAAGGCAGACAGCTCCAACGTGCTACCCAGCCCACTCTCCATCAGCACCAAGAACCGCATGACCTTCCTGTTTGCAAACCTCAAAGACCGAGATTTCCTAGTCCAGAGGATCTCTGACTTCCTGCAGCAGACCACCTCCAAGATCTACCTCGAGAGGGAGCTGACCGGCAGCCTTAACAGCTCAGATGATGAAGTATGAACTAATTTTTTTTTTTTGCTTAATTTCCTGCTTTATTGTGTTTATATTCAAAGTATTGATATTAAGTGGAAAGGTACACAGTGGTGATGATGGTGTTCTTTGAAATGCTCCCTGTCCAGGCCTACTCCCAACAGGGGACCCTGCTCTCCAGTAGTCCACATAATAGTTTGGGGTCAGAGGGCGAGCGTCAGTTTAACCTGAATGACAGCAGCGTGCCCACGGCCACTCAGGCCCTCATGACCATGTACCGCCGACGCTCGCCAGAAGAATTCAATCCAAAACTGGTGAGTGACGTGACGTTTGGCCTGCACCATCACAAGCATTTATTATTATTATGATTATTATTATTATTATTACTGCAACCCTTTAATTGTTGGAAAGCAAAGGGCAGCAATTATTTCCATCAGCAGTGTGGTAAGATTTGTTCCTAGGAAAATGTGTGAATAAAGCCAGAGTTGTTGTTAACTTTAATTGTGAGGCTTCATGATATTTTATTACAGTGTGTATAGTTTGTAGTTTGCTTCTGCTGAATGTAAATTATGAATTTGCAAAGTAACTATTCACTACAGCTGCAAAGTAAGATAGTCTGTATAGACAAAAATATTTATCTCTGAATTGTGGTAGTATTTGAAAAAAATCACTAAACATGAAGTGATTTTGTTTACTTGATTAAGTTATTACAGGGTTACCAAAGGCCCATTACATTCATTGAAAGTGCTTTAAATATTGCTGAACTGTGAGCATTCAATGTTCAAGGGGTTAAACGAGGAACACTCAGAGCTTTGTTGTGTTGTGAACTTGTTTCTCCATTTTCCTTAGGCTAAAGAGTTTCTGAAGGAGCAAGCGTGGAAGAACCACTTTACCGAGTACGGACAGGGTGTGTGTATGTACCGCACTGAGAAGACGAAGGAGTTGGTCCTCAAGGGAATTCCTGAGAGCATGAGAGGGGAGCTGTGGCTGCTCTTCTCCGGTGAGTGAACACTCACGGAGGACTGAAATAAACACAGCGCTGTGTGTGCACTGAAAACCATCTAGCCGGGCAGTGTACCACTCCCTACATGCAGCAGATGTCATTAGAAAGAGCAATTCAGTTGAAAAATACAGCAATACTGAGCAACCTCACAGGCTGACTGTCACAGTCTGTCACATTCTGTTATGTTGTACACTGAGGTACACACAAGTCCCATCATCACTGTTACACGCACAGTCATGTCTCGTATGCCAGCAGCAATTCATACTCATCTACACCTGGACAGGACTGACTAGGAAACAGCTCCTCCCTCCATCCCTCCCTCCTTCCCTCCCTCCTTCCCTCCCACTGACCTACATATTACAAACAGGCGTGTTGTCAGATTGGGAATGTTTACGGGCCACACACCCAGCCCCCCAAAATACACAGTGTATTTTAATGTTCCGTTTTGTGATGACTGATGTAAAAACCTGTTTGGTTTAGTGTCAGTATCTTATTACCGCCTGGTCCTTTTGCTGCACGTCTCCACTTCTCTCTGCTCTCTCCTTCCTGTCACTCTCAACTGTCCTAGCCAATGAAGCAGAAATGCTAGAAAAAAGGGAAAAAAAGTGTGGAATACCTGTGTAATTAAATCCTTGAACTCTACTTTCATTTTAGGGTAACACAGTTACCCTAAAATGATATGGACCTCCCATGTTTTCATGATGGATGGATTTTTCATTTCATATTATTGACTGTACAAACAGTAAAATACTCCTGACAAAACTCTGTTGAAGGAGATCTCACAGAAAAGCCTCATAAATGTGCTCATGTGTGTCTTCAGGGGCAATCAACGAGATGGCCACCCACCCTGGGTACTACGAGGACTTGGTGGAAAAGTCAATGGGCAAATACAACCTGGCAACAGAGGAGATAGAGAGAGATCTGCACCGCTCGCTCCCTGAACACCCAGCCTTTCAGAACGAGATGGGCATTGCTGCCCTCCGCAGGGTCCTCACTGCCTATGCATTCAGAAATCCAAACATTGGATACTGCCAGGTACAAACACACACACACACATACACATACAAGAGCGGGCAGGAAGCTGACAGCCCCAGGATGACTCCATTTTTGGTTGTGTCTGCTTTGTGTCCCAGGCCATGAATATCGTGACTTCGGTTTTGCTGCTTTACGCCAAAGAAGAGGAGGCTTTCTGGCTGCTGGTGGCTCTGTGTGAGAGGATGCTGCCTGACTACTACAATACCAGGGTTGTAGGTCAGTATTGGTACATCTTAGTGTTGTCTGTGTGTAATTGACATTTTATTTGTTTCACATTCTCTTTCAATATTCTCTTCTCCAGGAGCATTGGTTGACCAGGGGGTCTTTGAGGAGCTCGCCCGCGAGTATGTTCCCCAATTGTATGACTGCATGCAGGACTTGGGGGTCATCTCCACCATCTCCCTCTCCTGGTTCCTCACCCTATTCTTGTCAGTCATGCCGTTTGAGAGTGCCGTGGTGGTGGTGGACTGCTTCTTCTACGACGGCATCAAAATCATCTTTCAGCTGGCACTCTCTGTGCTGCATGCTAATATCCACCAGCTGCTGGGATGCAAGGACGATGGGGAAGCCATGACAGTACTGGGCAGGTAAAGAGAGCCAAAACGTTACCTGAATATCTCTGCAGTCTCAGTAATCCAAGGCCATAGCAGTTTCTTGATTATATTAGTTCCATATCTTCAAAACCATCATTATTGGTGTCTGTTGTAGGTACTTGGACAGTGTGACCAACAAAGACAGCACCCTGCCTCCCATCCCCCACCTTCACTCCCTACTCACAGACAATGGAGAGCCCCATCCAGAGGTTGACATCTTCAAATTGGTCCGCAGCTCTTACGAGGTATCTAAACTAAATTGTAATTGACTGCAAACCATCAACTCTTGTCTCTGTGTTTGCTCTTGTTTTGTTCTTTAAGAGATGCTGGCGCAAAAGGAGTTACTTAGAAACATAAATGATCAACAAATGTTATTGATCAGGGTTATAAATTAATTTATGTAAAACTTAGGCTTTATTTGGCACTAAAAAAAGTCTTATGTCCATATTTCAAAGGTCTTAAAAACGCAGTTGGGACAGTAAATAACACTGACATTTTATGTACATTGTGAAATATCCAGAGATTTTGTGTGCAAGTTCTTATTTTGTATTTTAAACTCTTAAACACTTATTTACTTTTGGTTATTTTAATCAAATCTATTTCAATTTAAGAAGCTGTGGGTCTTTACATTAAAATTCATTAATAATGCTGTATACTGTGCACAAAGACTTTTCAAAAAAGACCCTCAAGTGGAGGTTCAAGATGGCGGCGCAGTGAACAGGTGTGTTTGGCGAGCGCAGCAACGCGACTTTGATAATTTTCAATATAAACCTGTCCGTTTCAACTGCTGTGAGTACGTAGGTGTCGGATTTGATAACATTTACCACTATTTTTGAGCCGTTCCAACACTATGCCGCCGAAAAGTAAAAAGACGGCCATGGCGGACAGCTCCGAATGACTGCCTGGGCCGAAGGAGCTAGCTTGATGCTAGCTCGCTGCGTCCCGCTTTTCGCCAAGTAATTTCGGTGGTTACGGAGAATATATTCAAAATGATGGACGAGAAGTTGGGTTTACACTCTGAAACTCTCCAAAACCGTCCAAAGGAGACGAAAAATCTTAACACAAGTAAGGCCGAGGGCCGAATCTCCGTGGTAGAGACTGCAGCTGACCGAACATCGAGCCGCATGCAGGCGCTTGAACAACAAGTTCAAAGCCTCCCTGACCGCGTCGATGACCTCGAGAAGAGAAGTCGGAGGAAGAACGTACGGATCATTGGTCTACCGCAGGGTAAGGGGGTAGCCAGCCAGCGATTCTTTAGACTGGTTCCCTAATTTTCTTGATTTGCACACTAAAGCCGGGCGTATTTAAGTGGAGAGAGCCCATCGTACGCTCGCTTCCAAGCCGGGTCCAGACCAACGACCCCGACCGATCCTTGTCCGGTTCCATAATTTCGGCGATAAGCGGAGGGTGATGGAGGCTTTGAGGCACCGCGGGGCTAAAAACTTCGTGGACACGATGCACTAAAGAACTTTAATATTGCCCTCGATGTGGATTATAACATGTTTGACTGTCGCTTCATCTTACCTGGTTGTTCCTTATAGGATGGGTAACGTATTTGTTCTATTGATTTATATTAATACAGGTTTACTACTTGTTTAGATGAGCGGTGCTGCGCCGGCCCGAAGGATTTTAAATGCGACAACAAATTGGTGGATTGTTAAATTTTGCCCTGTTTTTATTTTTCACTGTGTTAAACGCCTTATTAGTAGTAGGTGACAGGACTGCCCCTCATCACTGCTTTTTACAATAATGATTGAACCATTGGCAGAGGTATTCGGCTGGACTCTCTTACATCTGCTCCAGACATGGGATTAAAAATCACACAGAAAATTATATTGTATGCAGACGATGTTCTAATTTTCTTATCAAATCCTGCTGTGCCTGTGCACCACCTTATACAATGCTTTAATTCATTTAGTGCTATATCTGGTTATGATTTTATTATATGCTTCTGGGGAATCTGCAGTATGTTCCTGACACTCGGGGCGTTTTTCCTTTTTAATGGTCACTGACTGGATTTGTTTATCCAGGCATATTTATCACACCTACGTTTTATCAGAAATTCAAAGCTAACTTTTTCACAGTTATTTGTTCAAATTTAACAGGATCTTGCACTATGGAACTCTATTCCCATTTCTTGGCTTGGTCGTATATCTTTGCTTAAAATGAAAATTGTTCCACGTTTGCTCTACCCAATACGAGTGCTTGAAATCATTTTCACTCAAACATTTTTAAATATAGATAGCTGGTTTGGCTCCTTCATCTGGAGCAAAAAAAAAAAAAGAACGTGTACTAAGATGGCTAAGCTCCAACTTCCCAGTGGCCTAGGAGGTCTGGACTTGCCAGATATCGGAAAATATCGGTTAAGTTCCTTTTTATCCTATGTGATTAATTGGGTTCGCAAGGACCCCTCCTCAATTTGGCTAGACATTGAAGCCTTGCAAGCATGGATCCTGGATTTTATCCTGGATTTGGGCTTTGGGTTTCAAAGGGTATTTTCCATTTAGGAGACTTGTTTGATGATTGACGGATGATATCCTTCAGTCAAATAGTACAGAAACTTTTTCGTTTCTTTTATGTAAGAGATTATATACAGAAAAAAAAATCATTGTTAACTTATTTCTACATTTCTGACATGGAAAAGAGAGTGTTTGGTGAAGTCTCCATTTGTACTCTTTACAACTTTTTGAGGGAAAGTTCTTGTGGAGAGGCTGAGCAGCTGCGAGGGATCTGGGAGAAAGCTAGGAACAGAAATTATGCTGAAAAATGTTAACACAAAGAAAATTTCAGTTTGGAATAGGGTTGAAGCATTGCATTGGTCTGACTCCAGATCGCCTCTCAAAATTTAAGACAGGTGCATCCCAGTGTGCTCTAAATGTAAAGTACTTTCATCCAGTGTTTCTGGACTTGTCCCCAACTCCAGGTTTATTGGAGTGAAATTTTGGGTGAAATGGAAAAGATTCTGGAGATGAAGCTTAAACTGGACCCAGGATCTTTCCTTTTGGGCCTACCTAGCCGCCATGTTAACAGTGTTTTTCAATATTCTAACTTTTTGTGCAAATAAGAATATCCTACTTTGTTGGATATCTGACAAGGCCCCTAGATTTTCTGGTTGGCGAAAACTTATCAAGGCATACATCCCTCTGGACTTTTTAACATGCATGATACGCTCAAAAAAAGATGGTTTTCATTAAACATGGCTACCTTCCTCGCAATATGCGTATGCAAACCTGCCGGCTATACTAATGATGGTTTTTGTTAAATGTAAATGTTCATGGAAATTGAAAGATTTGTTATGCTGAGCAGCAATGTGTTTTGTTTTTGTTTTTTGTGTTGTGTATGTTTGGTTTTGTATTTTCTGTTTTTTTTTTGTTTAAATTCAATAAATAAATCTATAGGGGGAAAAAAAATCCTCAAGTATTAGAAAATGCATGAATCAGCAGGGGAATTAATCCCTAAAACCTAGAATAGATTTCCTAATGTTAATTTTTCGAGAGGGATTATTCCATCATTAAATGCATCTTTAATTGTATTAATTTAATTCCCTCTATTATAGTGCGTGGACATCATTCTCGTTGTATTTCCCAAAAACCCCTCTTGACATATCTGGTATCTTTAAAAACTTGAGGGCGGAAAGATAGTTAGAAAAGGGTAAATTAGACACAAACTGGTTGGATTAGACTGCACAAGGGTAATTAAACCTTTTGGTGAATACCTGCCAAGAGACACCTGGCATTCTTGCGTTCTGTTCCGTGACCCTCCACACCCCCCCATTGCACAAAGTACTATTTCATCTCTGATACCTCCATCAGCAATGGCTGCCCCAACCACATCAACAGATCTCCCAACAACGTTTGGCTCCACTGCAACACCGAAGAGCTACTTTGGTGTCTGCACGCTGTGACAAAGCACGAATCCAACCAGGTTACCGTGTTACACATTGGCATGACATATGTTTGACCAGTATCTCTCCCTCCTCTTTGGCATCAGAAATTTGGCTCCATTCGTGCAGATGTGATTGAACAGATGCGCTTCAAACAGAGACTGAGGGTAATCCAGACCATCGAGGACACAACTAAACGCAATGTGGTGAGGAAGTGATGGCCAATTCAAGCACAACACACACTGACTATTTTGACTAATATTTTTAGTTCTGCAGCCACACTAATTGTGATCATGTGTTTTCCCCTCACTCATATTGTGCCTTGTCTTTCATTGATTTTTTTTATTTTTAGCCCATGTAATGATATTGTTTTTGTACCAGGTCAGGACTATTGTAACGGAGACCCCCTTCGGTATTGATGAACTGGAGGAGCTCTTTGTGCTCTTCAAGGTGAGTGACTGCTGAGTCTACGCTCCTTTTTCTCCTTTCTGCAGCATATCTTAATCTTTCCGGTACCTTCCCGCCACCAATGAGAAACTGAGGCCTGGAGAGATTTCTCATTTGTAGTAATAAATGACTCTTACTCTTGTATCACTACAAATGATTAAATCACCCGCGGCCGTGTCATTAGGCAAGATCACAAAAAACGAGATCATTCACTTGCCTTCAGTGAATGACAACAGCACACTTTAATTTTCCACATTACTGATGGCACTGTGGTAAAAATGATTCAAATTATTGAAGCAGAACATTGTTTTCCAAACATTGCGTAAGTAAAAAATACATTTTACATACCTTCAACGACAAAGTGCAGTTATGCTAATGACTTCATTTATGAAGCCACAGAAAGATTGTCTACTTGTGTAGCTCTGTTAAATTTGTGCATAATCTGTACCCACCTTCAGGCGGAGCACCTGACCAGCTGCTACTGGGGTGGCAGCAGTAACCCCACCGAGCGCCACGACCCCAGCTTGCCATATTTGGAGCAGTACCGCATCGATGTGGAGCAATTCAAGGGCCTGTTCAACCTACTGTTCCCCTGGGCCAATGGAGCCCACTCAGACCCTTTGGCCATCCGTTTCTTCCATCTCCTTGATCATAACGGAGACACCCTCATCAATTTCCGTGAATTCATCAATGGCCTGAGTAAGTTTTCTTTGGGGATGATGATGCTGTCGTGATATGACAATCTCATTTATCCTCTTAAACACTGAGGTAACCACTATTTGGTTTTAGATTTTAATAAAAAGCCCAAAGTTCCTAACAATTCCAAAAGTATTAGGATGCAATCTGGGTAAATCTGTGTAAAATAGCGAAAATGTTAAGGTGAAAATGCCTCAACTTTACATGCAATAGTGCAAGTGTGTAAATCACATGGATGTGTGATGAGAAGGTTTTTAGTTTAGATTTTAGTATTTATTTTTTATCATATACCTAGAAATAACCAAATTTCTTTGTGTGTTTTCTATGTGGTATTCTCAGTTATTAAATAAAATTACCCAAAATGCTTTAAATAACTCTGAACTGTTTAGTTTCAGTCACCAATGTGTGATGTATTACAACACAAAGCAGCTTAGATGTGTGATGGTGTGTGTTGTAGGTGTTTTGTGCCATGGAGACCTGACTGAGAAGCTGAAACTCCTCTACAAGATGCATGTTTTACCTGGTGAGTATGTACAGTATGAGGGTCTTGAGGGGTCTATGTAATCTGGTGAAGCAGCATTATGAGCTGCAGAGAAAATTGGTTGCTCAGCAAAAAAACATGCACTTAGCGGGACCCAATATGTGCTTTGCTCTTCGTCTCACTTCAACGTGCAGATCAGCCTCTCAGGAATCTTTGTTCTCACAGTCTGTAAATTTTAGATTAAGCCACCTCGTGGCTCACTTGGTACAGCGCATGCCACATACTGCAGCGACAGAGGTTTGATTCCATATCCTGTCTATCACTCTTCTGGACCGATCATAATAAAGTAGAAATGCCAAAAATAAATAAATAACTAAATAGATTTCCTTCAAATTGAATTGTTGACATTTAAAATATATATATATTCAATTGATCATTGTTAAATCAAATTGGGTGAAGTAACAGACCATATCCGAGAAATATTTAGTATATCTCGAATTCAGCACTGGTAGAATGGCAGCCCAATCAGGTTGACTAAAATTGTACCAGCAGTAAATATTGTAGTAGCAATATTTTTTCTAAGGCTAACAAATCACAATAAATAAAGTCAAGTCAAATTGAACTGTGAAAATGCTTTGATTCCAGAGATCACACAAGAACAGGAAGAGCCCGATTCTGCCTTCGAAGCCACCCAATATTTCTTCGAAGACATCACCCCAGAAACCTCTATCGGTATGATCCAGGATCAAGTTGTTTTTTATTTACACTATTTATAGATCATTATTTAATTTCATCAGGAAACTGCTTCACTGTGCATGTTGTTATTAGGAAAGAAATCTCAGTCTGAAACTAAGACCAAATATCAATGGTGCTTTAGTTTGTAGAATTTAAGTCCCTTATTTGAGATGAACTGCTTCTTGATAAACACAGAAATATTCACCTTTGTTGAATGACATTTTAGTGAGGTTGTTTGGAAACCACTTCTTACCCAGGCATTACTTCGTTCATAAAAGGAAGTAGCCAGGGCCGTAAGGGGTCTTCACAAGGGTATAAGAGGTGGTTGCAGGGGTGTAAGAGGTAGTTACAAGGATGCAGAGAGTGGTTACAAGGGTGTCAGATGGTGATGTAGGAAGTGGTTAAGAATGTGTGAAAAAAACAGTCTTATTGCTTACACATCATTGAGCAGCAATAGAAAAAAAATATCAATAATAATTTTGTTTGTATAACACTTTTCATACAGGAACTGCAACTCAAAAGTGCTTTACAGCAAAGAAATTATATACTTCACACAAAATGGAAATAAAATGAACATAAAAAAACTGTTGGGAATATTAATATTAAAAATTATGACAAAATTATAGTGAAAGTACTTAATAAAAATAAGTTTAAATGACAGAAATAAAAGACTTAAAAGAGTACATATAATGCATAAAAACAAGCAAAAACATAATTCAAAGAGGTGCAGTAGTGTGCATCAGTCAAATGGTAATAATACGCCCAAGCTAAGAGATATCTTGTTAAGTTTTCCTTTAAAGGTACTTAGCGAGCTTAATTGGTTCTTGTTTACCTGATCCCGCATAAATGTTGTGTACAGCAGGTACATTTTTAGTATGTTAGCACAAGAATGAACTATGATCTACAATTCCTACAACCTCAGTAGCTCACGCCGTCCTGTTGGCAGGTCATGACCCAAAGTGCAGAAGCGAGAAGGACGATGGATTTGTCAGAGTTACATTTAAGACTGAGAAAGGTAAGCAGCAGTCACATTTGCTATAAAAAAATTAAAAGCCTAAATGTGGGGTGGCCATGGCTCAGCAGTTGAGCAGTTCGTCCTCCAACCATAAGGTTGGCGGTCCGATCCCACCTTCTGCTGTCCATGTGTTGAAGTGACCTTGAGCAAGACACTGAACCCTGAGTTGCTCCCCGGGTGCTTAAAACACTGCCCTCTGCTCCTATATGGGTGGGTTAAATGCAGTAATCAAATTTCATTTCCGTATGTAAAAAATACAGAATATGACCAAACAAAGGCAAAAGCCCCGAGTTTTCTTCTAGTTGTGCACACGGGAAATCACTAAAATTAAGTTATCTTCACATAATTTTGGAAAAACTTGGGAATGATTAACATCTATTGAACTAAAGATTATACCTGTCAACATGATACAGTAAAATTAAACTGAAGCATTTGTTTTGCTGAACAGCAACACTTTAATGTTGATTCAAGATTGTTGTTATACGTGTGTTTTCTTAATGTTGTTACATATTCTTAATGTTGTTGCGTTTTCTTTTGCGTTGATTGGCACCTCAGGGCCACCGTATTATTGACCACTGAAATATGAAAAACTTGTGTTGATGGATTTATAGATTAAAGTCACATTTTTACTGTGTTGTACTAAATGAATTTGATTCTGTGTGCATATTACAGTGAAGAAACTTAACACAGTCGATTATCGCCATTATCTGAAACTGTGGAACCAGGAGACCAAACCAAAATTAGAGAGCAAAAAAGACCTCCCCAAACTGAATCAGGTAATCCTCTGTCCGCTACACCTGAGTGTATATCAGCGTCGTGAAGATAAGTCATCTCGTAGAGGATTGTCATTAAACTCGACTGTGCTTTTCTCCCTCAGAGCCAATTCATAGAGCTTTGCAAGACACTCTACAGCATGTTCAGTGAGGACATTGCAGAACAGGAGCTCTATCACGCCACAGCCACAGTCACCAGTTTGCTTCTGGAGATGGGAGAGGTGGGAAAGCTCTTCTCTGCTGCTCGAAAAGACCAAGATCCAGAGGCCAAACTGGAGACAAACAAGCACATTGAGCACACTGGCCAAGGAGAACCATTCGCTCCTTCTGGACTAGACAACAAAATAAGCCCGTATGGTGATAGCAAAGGGGGTGGAGACTGCGAGCAATTGCCACCTATGCAAGACATCAAGCTGGAGGACTCCTCCCCCAAAGACACAGGAACATCCTCCTCCATGCTCATCTCTGATGACGAAACAAAAGATGACACGTCCATGTCATCGTATTCGGTGCTCAGTGCCGGTTCCCACGAGCTCGATGAGAAGCTGCAGTGTGAGGACATTGCAGACGACACTGTGCTGGTGCGCAGTGACAGCAGGCCAAATGGCGACAGATATAACAGAGCACATGGCGATGGACCCCACGAGAGGGCAGGGCTGCCTCACAGCACCAGCATCGACAAGGACTGGGCCATCACCTTCGAGCAGTTTCTGGCTTCTGTGCTCACCGAGCAAGCCCTGGTGCAGTACTTTGAGAAGCCTGTGGAGGTAGCAGCTCGTATAAGGAACGCCAAGAATGTGCGTAAAGTAGGACGCCCCCTGCTGTCTACTAGTGACTACGAGATCTCACTGTCTGGTTGAGGTATCACATGAAACTTTAAAGACTTGAAAATGAAAATGTGATAATCAATCAGTAATGGATATAAGAATGTCTCTCTGGATGTTAGAAGAGAATACCTGTCTTTGGGAAATCAATTCTAATATGTGTGTAATGTGTGAATGAATGTGACCCAAACTGCTCTGAGCAATGTGTTTTATGAAATGTGAAAGACTTTTATTGTAACAATCACTAGATTCTGTCCACATACAAGAGAATAAGAAATTATTATAAAGATTTTGTCCAGAAATCAGCGTGTACATGTCGTAGCTCCACTTTATAAGACAACGTGTATAATAGTTAATAGCATAATCTCTAGCAGTCTTATGATATATAGATCTAAATGTCCACAAATCAAATACAGCTCCTATCTGGAATGTTGACAGTCAAGTAAAGTGAGGTCAGATTTATTTGTATAGCCCGATATTACAATCAGTCTCAAAGGGCTTTGCTGCATGACCACACGTCTGATCAACGATTACATCCTTATTTTACATTTCAGTTTGCTGGTGAATTGATAATGTATTGTAGAAAAACAAATAACTGTTTCCCTACACACAAATAACTCCAATCCACAAATTCATACTCTCAGTAAATAGTCCAGGTTTTTTTCCCTCTGACTGTTATTGCAAACAACTGATACCATTACTATGATGTATGAAGTAATAATGAAACCATAATTTGTGAATATATGGTACGGCCAAGATGTTACACTAAAAAGAAACGTTCTGCACTTTTATGACCACGAGATCTACTAACATGTATTTTGCTTGCTGTTTGCATTACTGTCTGCACTCCCGACTCACTTTGTTTTTTGTTCTTATCTTCACTCTCCCTGTACTTTTTTACATTGGTGTTATTGAGTTGTAAATTATTTTCTTTTGTTTATACTATGGATTCTGATGCAATGTTCTTCAAATTAAAATCATAATTTGCTGCACAGTCCAATGACTCAAACATTTAAAATCTTATTAATAATGCATCAGCTGGAGAAAACAAGGAAGACTTTTGGACAGACAGTAACTCCTTTCCTAAATACATTTTTACACTGAATTATGATTAAAAAAACAATTTGTCAATCAATAGTAAATTATCATCAATAACAAGTATAATTTATTACGCACTTATTTACGTACCGTGCCCTGCAGTTTTACAAGCCAAAAAGTAATTTACTGTTTACTGTTCCTACTTCACAGACTGACTGAATGCTGGGAGGTGAAGCTGAGCCGTCGATCCTGCTGATAATAAGTGCCGCTGACAGTCTAGTGTGTGGATGTGTTAACACAGCAGTGTGTGCCTTTGAGACATCTATCCAACTGAATTAAATATCTGTTCATTTCTCTCTCAGCAGAGCTCACTTCAAGTTTCAACAATGATTAATCAGAACCATCACATCAGACGAACCAAGAGGGGAGGAT
Source organism: Brotula barbata (assembly GCA_900303265.1). NCBI lineage: Eukaryota > Metazoa > Chordata > Actinopteri > Ophidiiformes > Ophidiidae > Brotula > Brotula barbata. Next base: position 62,616 of record OMNV01000099.1, on the reverse strand, counting down.
CGCTCCCATTCTCTGTCCACCTGGTAGTTGTATTGTCCTTCAATTTTCAGATTATAAAGCAGGTGTCAATCTGCTTTAATGATACCGATCGTATCTATAAATGAGTATTTGGGAACCATTTTACAAAATGTACAGCTGAACGGCTGATGTTGTGGGATGTAAGTCTCTTTTCTGTGAACATCTATCAGTAGTTGGTGTTTATCAATGTCTTCTGCACAGAGAGATTGTGTGGCTTTCAGTCAATATGGACTCCACAGCAGAACAGAGTTAATTTTTCATAATTGTGTGGAACATATGGTACAAAACAGTCAAAGGTGAAAGTTCAGTATGAAGTTCGACTTAGGAAATCTGAAGAGCCAATGAGCTTTAACCACTTCCACCCTCTCTGTCATTGGCTGAGAGCAAAGCCAAGCCTCCCACATCTGATAATAATACTGAATTATGGCTGATGCTGACCAGACAATTAGGGCAATGTAATGACAAATACTTAACTTTGAGTCTGTGATAAACACTGAACAAAGAGAATTTTTTTGGTTTTTCCTCCATATAACTTACATTTTGAATGCTCTATGTTTCAGACCTTGTGAAAATTAACACATCAATTGAGGAGCAGGTGCCAATGTTACAACGCCACACAGACCAGGCCAAAGAAAATGTTTTTCTCAACCGTGTATGTACTGTGGGGTAAATTGAACATTGACTTTGTGACAGTCCGTGGACTTTGATTTGACCCGAGTCCTGCTCACAAGAGTAACGCCTCCCTGTGGAAGTCATAAAGAACCCAGACAGGAAATACATAAATACAGAGCAAAGGATGCATCTTTTCTCTCTCTGCAGTGGAACCCTTTATGGATTATAATCTGGTCTATTCTCATTTTATACCATGTAAGTGTGTCCTTTTTATGTTTTTACTGTCATGCCTCAACATACCTTTGGATTCTTCAGCCACAATGGTTGGTCTTTTGTCATTACTTAAAACACGTAATCCATGTACGTCTGGGAAACCTGTCACCCTAACAGAAGGAACCATGGTGGGACTTAAACCCTCGGATGTCCCCCCTCCACTGGGGGTTAAAATGGCGAGCGCTGGAGCTGCAGCCTGCATAGCAGACATTGTCACATTTCCCTTGGACACAGCAAAAGTCAGACTACAGGTACCTGCTCAGTAGTGACGACCAAAGGCTTTGTTATTCATCTTAATTATAACAAACCTGTCAGCTGATGTTTTTTTTCTTGTGGATGTAGTTAATGTTTCATGATCATCATTAAACCGCTGTAATTTTAACCAGATAGTACTTGGGAACACTGTAATGTGGACTAGTTTTGACATCATCCTCTTCAAACTTCACATTAATCTTCTTTAGAGTAAAGGATTTCTGTTGGTTATAGCTTTGAGTACAATCTGTGACCACAGATTCAGGGAGAGAAGAAGGCAGCAGAAGGAATCCGCTACAGAGGGGTGTTTGGGACGATCAGCACCATGATCCGAACAGAGGGACCCAGGTCTCTGTACAATGGGCTTGTAGCCGGGCTACAGCGACAACTGTGCTTCGCTTCCATCAGAATCGGCCTCTATGACAATGTCAAAAATTTCTACACGGGAGGCAAAGACAGTAAGAGGCTGTGTTTATTGTAAAAATGTGGCTTTTTAAAGGAGCAAACTTCATTGTCCTTGCTGGCAGGTGTCATCCATCTTTATGAACTTAAAGGTCTCGCTGTCACAAAGATGAAGACACAAAGGCATAATATGTTTTTCCAGTTGGACAAACATCATTTGTCAAGGCCATTTGTCGTGTGCTCTGATCTGACCTTTTCCAGACCCAAGTGTTCTGGTGCGTATCCTGGCCGGCTGCACCACAGGCGCCATGGCCGTGTCCTTTGCTCAACCCACCGATGTGGTCAAGGTTAGATTCCAGGCCCAGATGAACCTGGATGGAGTAGCACGACGCTACAGCGGCACCATGCAGGCATACAGACACATCTTCCAGAACGAGGGCTTGCGTGGACTCTGGAAAGGTGCAGTTTGGGACGTGTGTCCCCAAAGTAGTTTTATGAAATTTAAACAAAACTCTTTAATATCCTGAAGTTAATAAGTCATGGAGGTATAAAGACAGCTTTTCAGGGATTTGTTAAGTTAGTCATTATTCTTGTGTTTTCTGTCTAAACTCCATCGCATCTGCAGGCACGCTACCTAATATCACAAGAAATGCGTTAGTCAACTGCACAGAGTTGGTAACGTATGATCTCATCAAGGAGGCCATCCTAAAACACAACTTGATGTCAGGTGAGTGACACGCACACGCACACACAGAGTGAGAGTGAGAGTGAAAGAGTGACACAACATGCTGATTGGTCAGAATTCCACACACCCTATAGCCCCATGTACCATCCCCGTCCCCAGCTGATAACAGAACACACGTGCTGGTACAGAACAAAATGTATTATCTTAGTAATAATAATATCACTTTTATAGTGTTTTATGTCACCCCATTACCCATTATCATGATCACACAATATGCTGACATGATTTTCTCCGATGTTGTGGAAAGAGCAATGTCTAGAGAACAATTTAATGAAAAAAACAAAACCTTTTCTTCCACACAGACAATCTGCCGTGCCACTTTGTCTCTGCGTTTGGTGCTGGCTTTGTTACCACTGTGATTGCCTCACCAGTTGACGTGGTAAAAACAAGGTACATGAACTCACCCCCCGGCCAGTACAAGAGTGCCATTAACTGTGCCTGGACCATGTTGACTAAAGAGGGGCCCACTGCTTTCTACAAAGGGTAAATTATTTTGTTCTTTCTAACTTCTGTACATTCACACTCTTCTGTCACACTTTAACAGAACAGTTTGTATCCCAGGCCCTACATGATCACAAGCATGAAACCTCAGGTATATCAAGGTGCTGTTTTTCAAGAGAAATATCTAACCAGTAACTTATTTTTATTGTTTCCTACAGATTTGTGCCATCATTCCTGCGACTAGGATCATGGAATGTCGTGATGTTTGTGTCATTTGAGCAAATTAAGAGGGCCATGATGGTCACCAAGAAGAGGATTGAGGACCCCAACTGACTGGGAAAACTATGAAACGCTTAGATAGAACATCAATGAAGAAATCTACAGACAGTTAGATTGACAATTTGGATTTGTTCAGCAATTTTCACAGCATGTGGGAAGAAGAGAATCCTTTGTTGCAAAAGGAATGCTAGACAATCTACCCTGTATTTGAATACTGACAAAGATAAACCTGAATATTTTATATTTATGATTTGTCATAATAAGTCCATTCCTACCATTCATACCGAGGGAATGGACATAAACACTGCTGTATGTTGTGATTACCTCCTTTGAAGTTGTCATTGGCAACTTGATGCTTTTAAACCTGCTGATACATTTCAGGCAGCAAGTGCGGCATTCGTTTAAATATGAAATACAAATGGGAAAGATGTTTGTGTAAATCCTATTTATACTACTTATTTTACAGATGCTGCGTTTGCCGATTCTAGTGAAGCTCTGTCCCTTGCGCAAACACATGAAACTCACGTCAAGGCATCAAAACGTGTCTTTATTATTAACTTTGAGCACAATGTTATTAAATATTCTCAAAACAACTCACAGCATGAAAATAGCAGGTATTGCAAATGCCATAACAAATGTAAATGTATGAAATCAGGCAGACTATACTTTATTTTCTATTAACATTATTTAGGAACACAAACACAAAATTGATTCCAATATTTTAAAACATGCGCTGCACCTGAGCATCAGACAATGCTCGGTAGCTTTGGACTCTGGAGGGACACAAAATATCAAATTCCTGAGCAAGACAAATTTCAGAACAAACAGGTTTTGTTCACATAATTACAAAGAACACAAGTCAAATTTTGGTAATAATCTACCAATATTTCATAACTATTTAAACTCTCAAATGAAGCACTGCAGACCCTGCAGATCACTGCAATTCTTTACACTAGCTCTTACTTCCCCTTAAGGTAGAAGAGCTCACTAATGGAATGGTCATTTCTGTGGTAAACGGTGGTACTTTTGTGCTCTTTATTGGGACCCTCGACTATCACTGGAATAAGACAAACTGGACACATCTAACGCTTTGCAAAACCAAAAATGAGGAGTTAGTTAGTTAGTTGAATTTTTTGAGGAAGACACGTGGTCCGAACAGTCTCAGGATGTGATATATTAAGTATTCAGAGGTTATTCCTGAATAAATTTAGTTTTTAGGGCAGACTGTCATTGTAAGGGACACATTAGGGTCCTCCAGCTGTGCCTTGACTTTGCTATGAAACTTTTCTCTGTACTGATTAAACTGCATGATGCTTTCTGGTTCCTCCGCCACCCAGAATTTATCAAATTCATATGCCAGGTAACCTAGAAGAAACACAAGTTTAAGGACTTAAGGACAATTCATGAGAGGTATACTGGACTATAGAATAAGGAATAATGTCTATCATACTCACAGTATAGCTGATGAAAGTGCAGCAGTTCAGGTTTTCCCAGGACTGTATTGTAGAAGTGAGGTTTCAAAGCACCATTTTTCAACAGACTGTAGGCCATCTCAGTCAAGTTGATTCCAACTATGGCATATGAATACCTACAATATAAAACGGTCAAATATGTTGTGTGACAGAAAACACATCAACGTATGGAGCGATGTACTGTACGTATGACTGTGTCCTTACCCCAGTTTGGGATGGTTTGCGTGAGACAGCACCTGGCGTGCTTCCTCGGTGTAGTTTTCACTGAAAAACCTGTGCGGCCAACATTACATCACAATTACTGCACACAATGAACAAATGGCCAATGATCTAATCACTACATCATAATAATATGCAAGTTTTACATCAACTCCAAGTTAATCACAATACTGTGGCTCTGCAGATGTCTTTTTGATGTGGATTATTGACAGTATTTGTACCTCTTTTTCATACATTTCTCATTATCATTCAATAAGTACTCACACAAGATTATTTAGGCCCAACATGCCCATTCCTCTAAAGTCAGTCTTTGGGTCATCTCCCTGGAAACCGATGTCCCCCCACTGTTTGGTTATCCGCGATTCCAGTTTGATTGTTGGCATCAACAAGTCCCATAGCTGAGAGTACAAGTACAGCCATTTTTAAGTTACATAACATCGCTGCCAGTGTGAAGTGAACATGACTGATATGCAGGTACAATGACTGCTAACGTTATCTGATGTAGGGCTAACTTTTAGGGATTCATAATCAACGCTTATCTCTGATCCTAATCATGTTATTTTATTGCATTTGTTACTCAATGAAAAGCCAGAAAATGTTTAAAAGAAAAGATTACATGATACAGGCAGATGAAATGTCAAAATAGTTTGTTGGCTCAGAGGACATACTTATCTTTGAAATGTTTTCTATCTGGCACTATGCGGTTATGGCAACCTTGCGGTTATGCAAACATAGAAATTGCATTAATGATGCATGTATCCAGAACAGTACTACATACCTTCAAAAGCTTGGCCTCATGTTCCGAGTCTTCAGAGTTGAAGACTTCCTTTCTCAAGTCTTCCACAGTTACATACAGGCTCCTGCCGCCTACTATCTGCAATAGACAAACTTGCAGGCTTTCCTTGAACCTGGAATGGTAGGGAGACAAAACAAATAAGTAGTTTAAAAAAATCTAAATCACATTTAAAACAAATAACAAATTATGTGGTTTCCTTACGGATCTTTCTGGGGTTTGATTTTCTTCTCTTGCATAATTTGATTCACACATTGCTCTAACTTGTCCTCACTGCTTTGTAAAGCATCCCTTAAAACCTGGAGAGGAAAACACACAAACAAGAGATTAAAAAAACCCAACAATGGTCACAGAAAAGGCAAGACACAGAGTGTATGAACTCTGTTTCTCTCAGACAGAAAAACCAACCATCAATCGTCTACATTATTATTGATGAACGACAAAACATTATTAGTCAACTTCACAAAGTACTGAAAAAGATATACAACATTCATCTCTACATGAAAAATACTTTCCTAGCTATACTAACTAATAACTGGAGTTATCCATTTATCAAACCTTGGCTGATTATGTTCACAGGTTAGGCTTCCTTTAGAGTACATAAACACAAATGAGCAACAGTTATGTAACCCTGCTGCTCGGACTCTCTAACCATCATAAAAGCTCCGTTATCACTCAACCTTTTTGCTCGGTCAACAACACAAAAACTCCTGAATTGGAATAAAAAACTTGCAAAATCCTTGGTGTGATCTGACTGTGCTACTTGACAAGCATATTAGATCAGCTGTGACATTTAGCTTCTTCCATTTCTGGAATATTTCCAAGCCATGCCTGACCTTCTCAGACCTAGAAATGTCACTATTGTGGATCTCCCGAATATAGATTAACAGGCTTCTATCTCCCAGATGCTGTAGCAAGACTGTTGTCCTTCTTTCAAAATGTGGATGTCATTAATCCAAAATCATGAAGTCTTGATGATGTATTAAGTTAGATAAAACATGAATGGCCGGGTCTCTGTCCTGTTCTGTGTCCTGTATCCTGTTTATTTGCTCCCCAATTTGCCCTGCATTAACTGTGAGCATCAGAAACAAAACCACAGTATCTAAACGCCAGCAGTTGTAGTAATTCCTTACCTTACTCTTAGATGCCTGGAGAGAGTATTCTGTGATGGGGACAACAAACAGATAAAAGATGAATTCACAGAAACAATGGAAAAGGATATGCCAAGAAAAAAGACTCATGCTTGAAATGATCGGATTCACCTGCTTTTGCTGTTCTTGTTGCTCCTGGCTTGTATCCAGAGCAGATTCTCTGCAGCTCACATTTGCCTGTTACATATCTGAGGAGCCACTTTAACCAGTATCTGAGGAAGGATGTGTAGAAGTACTGCCAGATGTAGCCCAGCATTTCCTACAAAGTGAAAAGTGACAGGACATTAATTACTTCAAAGCACGCATGCAGAAAACTCTGACAGGTTAATGAGTGATAAAATTTGCTTAGGACAACCCAAAATGCAAACAAAAAAAGTACGAGGCAATGATTCAAGTGCTTCAATTAACAAGTGACACAGCCCCGTGAATGCTATCTATTAATCTGTCATAAATACACGCTAGGCGATCATACATATGAAACTGTAATAACAAATAAGCCGTGAATACACGGACCCAAACATTGAGTAGCTGAGTAATAACCATTTACACGAGTATAGAAACACTCTCTCTACTGGAAAAAAACATACACAACATAAACAACTTAAAAAGTAACCACAGTAACTAACTAAATAAATACATGAAAAAAATATTCATAAACCGAACCTTACTTACAATAATAACAATAGATAAACGCGAAATGCTATCAGAGTTATCACAATAGCAGTGATAGCATTAAAGCTAATTTAAGACAAACGTGATCCTTTCATACCGTTTGCTATCAGTAATATGGTAGTTCCCAAGCGTTGTTATAGAGAAAACTAACCATTGCACATTTATGTAGCTAGAATAAACATAACGAGCGCTCTAGTTTCACTAAACTCAGCTAGCTAGTAGCTTCAGAACTAACACATGACAGGACAATTGACTGGACAGACAACAGGTTGTCACTGCGTTAGCTTAGCTGACTCTGTTAGCTTTGCACGGGTCGTAGGCTAGATGTACGGGTAAATATTTACCGGGGTTCTGTTAATGAAGTTATTTTCCCCTCTATCTTCAGCGGAGACAGGCTCGTTAGATTAATATTAATCAAAGTTGGCCAGCTAGCAATTCATGTCCTCCTTTCCAGTGTGGTTTGGTTAGCGGCGTCTCTCTTGACAACAGCCTGCTTTGACACGTTCACAGACAGACAGGTCCCGTCGCGGATTTAGGGGGGATCAACTGCGCAGTTGTATGAACCTTAATTATAACAGACGATTAGAAACATTTTAAAAGCTGACGTGTTTTGCGGCTCTGGTGGAAGCTTAGGCATTTTAACTGTTGTACCTAAAAATATGAGAAACACGGGTCAGTTACCAGATTATGAACGCCATTTAACGTGATGTTTTTGAACACACCCCAAAACCATTCTTTTTAATGTTGCTACAGCGCCATCTGCTGTGTACAATGTTAAAACTTCCTAACATTTTTCTTTGTAATAGCATAAAATGACAATGTGGTGATCATCAGTCTGCACAGTGGCGTTACCAGCGTGCCATTCTGGAGCATTTGGCTGTGTAAGGCAGCAGAAAAGCCCTCCTACAGAAAGCCTACATCTACAGTAATCATAGTGTGTGAGCTGCTTGCACAACTCAATATGAAAGCAGAAAAGTTAGCGTGTTTAGGTTTCCTTGAAGAATTTGTGACATAGGATATTTAAGGAAACAGTGTTTATGAATCAGCACTAAAATCCTAACCGAACCTGAAACATGGCAACACCATGAGTGAATATGTCTTAAAAATAGTCATTCAATCTGTACATACTGCAAAATGTTATTATTACATCAATAGTGTGTTAATATAGGACACACAAGCCATTATTTTGCCAAATTCAGCTTGCAGCAGGCAAGACTTGAGTAGCTGATGCTAAAAACCCATTAATACTAGTAAAGGAATTGGTTATTGACTATACTTGAAGGCAAACAATCCAGTGTTATTTAATGGTCTTTGGAAACATTTAATTTAAAAGCCACTAATAATTGAGTATACCACATAGAAAAGCAAAAAAATGTCCTACGTTCTAATTAAGTCATGATGAAAAAAAATCATTAAATCCAGTACAGTAACCCTTACCTTTTATAAGCTTTGGAATATTCAACTCTCTTTAAAAATCTTTGGCATCATCATCAAAGTTGGGTCTGTTTGTGGGCACTGCAATCAGAAAACTGATAGTGTTTGTATTATTATGTATTGTGTTGTATTGTATTGTACTATTACTCTCTCTCTCTCACACACACACACACACAAACACATCTTTGTCAGTTAGAGTCTTATTAATGTCAGCGGCACAATGTTATTCTGTGTTTTGTCTCTATCGTTTCATTGAGGTCATTATCTTTTGGGTGTATCGTATCTACTAAATATAAGAGCCTGAGGTCATTGTTTGTACTTTTACTTTACTAAAGTTGTCTTTTCTTTTGGCTGTTTGTTGATTTCTATGTAGTATAATCAATTTCAATTCTCCTGAGTCAAAGTCAAAACTCAAACGTAACAAGTGAAATTTGTAAATAGCAGAAGAAAATCAGATTGTGTTGCAAAACCACATTTTGTGAATATAAATAACGTGAGATAATTTGTGACAGTCACATGAAAAAACATCTGAAACATCAAAAATAATCAATGTATGCAGGGAATTATGATTACTAGTGAAAATAAGCTTTACAGTAAAAGTTAGAATTTGAGCTCATGTTGCAGTCTTTGTCCACTTAATAATTTATTCATAAAAATGATGATGTAATCAAAATATGAAAAAAATCACAGCATGCCATTGTGTTCATTCTTTATTTTTAAAAAGTTCTTGACACTGCCAACGAAGCCACTTATTCCAAACTGGCCTCGCACGAGTCTTCAGTCTTCTATGTGAAACCAGAGCTGATATGGCACCAAACTATTCAGCCTGTACTAAGTTGTTCACCCATGGTGAACCGTGCCGTGGCTGTAATTAAAGCCCAGCCTGTCCTCTCACCTAATCAGTCCCTTTGGGCATTTAAAGGCAGCAGGTCCTTCCCATACAATTACTGCATTCCAGAAGGAGTCCCTGTCTCAGGTCTAAGCTATATTTGAGAGCAAAATCCCTAAACTATCGACTCCCATCAAAATAACAAAGGTGAGACACAAGCAAGTTAATTTAGGCTCCACAACTAAAACCAATCTCAGTTAAAGCACATCACTCTTTAAATCAACAAACAGATGTTAATTCCTTCAGGCCTTGATGAAGGTATGGGACATCATGGGAAACCCAGACCACCCTCTTCTTGAGGGATTTTAGCACCTCCCTTTGGTGGTGTAAATAAACGTTACCAAGGGCAAAGTGCATTAGATTCAAATTTTTGTTTTTCCCATGAGCAATAAATTTGCTGCATTTGCTTCCATCTCTTTTTGCACTTCTGCACATTTATCTTGACTTTATTTATGGGTTTTATTCATTGTAACATTCGTGGGCTATAGGATTCACATTTGTGCCTCACTGTGTGGACTCTTCCAGCACTGTATTGTTGTATTGTTCTGCGTCATTCGGCGTGTGTACAATATGTCGTGGTATGATTTTTTAAAATTGCATTTAATGGTCTTTTGCTGCAAACTGGTGTTCACTTTGTGTGAAAACGAAATGAGCTCTGGGAACCTATAAAGAAATGCTGACGCATTGAATTGTTACCTAAATATCAAATTGAAGATCCACACTCCAATACAGATATTTGTGGTGAAAATGACATCATGGATCTGGCTCAATTTTGCTGAACTGCTCAGTTATTGCTGAATAATGATGTTAACCTAGATTTTAGACTTCTCTCTCGCTCCCTCTCTCTCACATACACACACACACATACATTCCAACATTAATTTCGACATAATACACACACGGCAAACTAACCCTGCATCCTCTTTGTATATTATAGACCACAATAATGTCGGGACCTTCCACATATCATGCAAATAATTAATTACACATTTAGAACTCGTAGATTTTGAGTGAAAGTGACTCTCCAGGTGACGCCTGCCGCTGTTTAGATACCTACCCTCCATCCTCATCCTCTCCCCCACTCATCCATTCATCCGCGGTTCTCTGCACCACTGCTGGAACAGCCCCAGTCTGGCTCTGGGATGGCACAAACCCTCGAAAGGTGCTGGGTCAATGCTGGGAGAGCGTATAAGAATTAAGCAATGCTAATAAGCACTTCAGCATCATCCAGCAGTCGGACCGCGGTGACTCATTGCGCACGGTCACTCAGGATGAGGGCGCTCGGTGTTTGCGCTCTGCTATGGAGGATCGATACCTCTGTATAGTAAAGATCCCCATTCTGATAGAAGGCGTGGCTTGATGTCAGCCACACTGGGTTGATTTGCCATAATCATTTCCAGGGTTTAGCCTGATCACGACGCGCAAACGGCACTCCACGGCACGGGACTTAAAGCGTCTCTCAAGGTAAGCAACCTTTCATTCCACAGCCGTTTCATTCGTGTCAGATGTTGGATTCATCCTCCGCAAGGTCAAATCTTACCAGCAAATACGAGTGGCCTCTGAAATTAGGACGGCGGGATGGGACAGGGCGGCAAATTACAGCATGACATACATCCTCTCTGACATGAGGTCGTCTGCAGCACTTTGATATGCATGTCTATCTGTTTGTGTGCATTTATAATCCGCATCCTCTCATCTTCAAGTGCGTCCAAACGGCTGCAGGCAAGACGCCCGGGCGTCAGGGCGTTTAATTGCTGAATCGCTAATTATCTTGGGCATAAATGTTTGCGCGTCCGTTCAGTCTGGAGAACAGTAGTCGCGCATTTACACAATTCTGGTTCATCTGTCCAAGAGCCAAAATTGCACTATCCTGATGTGATTGCAGTCAAAACTTTCAATTAACGCGCTTCCATGGTTGCAGCATCCACACAGACAGACAGACGGATAGTTATCATGCAGATGATGTTGATAAGGATGCTGACTCTTGTTCATTAAATAATCCAGAGGATCCCCTACAGTCACTGTAATGTGCATTGTATGGAGCTTCTAGAGGGACATATGCACAAAAAGTAAAAAACAAACAAGCCCCTCACCAAAAAAAAAAAGTATCTAAAAAACAAAACAAAACATTTTTTTCTTCTCTCTCAGAGATAATGATTCCCTTTGATCAAGAAACGTGTTCCGTTTGAACGAGTTCCGACTTCCGTTTGCACGAGTTGTGGCCTCTGCATCAGAGACTAATGTTTAATGTATGTGATACTTTTCTATTCTCCACATTTAGAGCTTGGTTTTAAATATAAAGTGTAATAATACTACTACTACTAATAATAATGATAACAACAAACTATAATAATCGCCCTCTGCAACATCGCCCATTAGTCAGTGATCCGATCAGCTGGGCAGATCTGGTTGCTGCACACGCGTTGCTATGCGGGACATGGCTTTGAATTTGAATGAATTTAATTGACGATACTGTTACATTATCAAATTAATGATTTTGAAGGTTCATGCTGTTATATTTTCAGACAGTGTTGTAGTGTTGAGGGGGAATTCTGTTGTGATGTGAGTCAATGCTGTTGTTGTCAGCAGAGGTCATATCTGGTGCAAATATGTGGTGCAAATTAGAGCTGTACGATATGGGGGAAAGCTGCTACAATTCTAAGTGACGCGATGATTCCAAGATTTAGATGTGAAATATCAAATCTTCTTCGGTCGTACACACTGTATAGAGCGTAAATTCACATTCGTTGTGATGATGCAAATTTTAAAAGTTCAAGCTACAAATCGCAGATGAGCTGTGTCAACTACAAGATAATTTTTCTCCCTTTAGCTACAATCCCAAAATTCATACAGAAAGATTTTTAAAAATTTTATCATCAACATTCTCATTCACATAAACAAGACATAGTTTAGGATGTGCCTCCTGTACGTATACGTCTTTGCTCTCAGCCTTTTGTAGACTTTGTTCATTAAATTAATTTTCCAGTCCTCTACGATGTGCACATTGCATATATGACTAATTGCAGTGATATATTGTAGAGCTCTATTGCAAATGGAAGAAATCTCTGGTGCACACACAGAATTGTTTTTAATAGCGAGTCATTTTTTCCCAAAGTTTTATTTTTGCATACGTCCCTTTTAAAGGCTGCGTATTGTTGCAGTCACTGCTCAAAGAGAAACAATCTGGGGATCTGTGATGAAGAAGCTTGTGAGTAAGCGAAGCAGAATAGATCAATAGACAAGGCCGAGTTAAACATAGGATTTCTTTGACAGATGGACCCATCACGTAGAATAGAACTGAGCTGCACATTAGTAGTGACAATGAAATGGAAATGCATAACTGCTGCTCTCTGCAGACCTCTGAATTATGCATCCATGACCATCTGCTTCTGCTATAGGTTTTTATGCATGATTAAAGACTTGGTCACACCAGGACTTTTCATCTTTCTCACCCTAAAGGATCAGATATTTCAGATATGTCACGTCTGCTGGGTGCTGGCACGTTACCTGGAGAATTGGCCTAGATGCTTTTGCACTTGTAGGGGACAGACTGAGATGAATTCAGTCATAAGGCCCAGGCTGAGGCTGAAAATGCTTGAATTGTAGGTCATTGCGTAGAATGCTGCTTACACTAGACTTAAGAGGATCTGGGGCGATAATTTGCTGACTTTTGGACCTCTTCTGTTTACTTTTTACTCTGCATGCCGCAGCAAAGAAAAGACCTTTTATTAATAAAAAAAGCATCATTGTTATGCATTACAGAATCTTCATCTGTAAGGTCTTTAAGCGGTACTTCGCTTTTGACTGAGATACTATTGTAATTTTGAATGTCTACTCCTTGATTCATTTTTTCTTTGGATGAAACACTTAAGAATGTATTTTTACTCATTACAGAGTATTAAATATGAGAGACTTATTTGTAGGTCAAAGATATTTGAATCCAGATTCATTTTTCAGGGCATTTATTTATAGACGTTTGAAAGATTTTACATACAGGAAACAAATCCAAGTCAATGCAATTAATCCACAATCATTCATCTCATAAAATAAAATACGATGCTGAAGAGACGGAGTGACTTACGCTCTGAATTTCAACTGATTTATACATGAGGTGTTATGGCGGTTATGATTATGTGCACTGATTAAATTTGTCATTCTGCTTGCATTCATGTCATTAATTTTCATAGTAACTGGTAATGAAACAAGGCAAAAATTTATTTAATTGGTTTTTCTCTGCTTTGTCTAAATGAATGTTAATCACTGTAACGACTTACATAATGATCATCTTGGCCTGGACGTGAGACCAATCTGATTCCTAGCCAGTTTTCACAATGTAAAGAGCAGTGACACAATTTTAAATAAAATTGTTAGACCTAAATGTAGTGTAACACACACACACATACACAGAGAGACACACACACTAAGACTATTTCTATTCTCCTCCTTCAGGGAATTGCAGAAAGTGTATAGATACATATCGTACATCTGGTTCCCTCTTTGGATTACAACAACAAAAGAGTGAATTCAGCATGGGATCTAACCCAAAAAGGACAGTGACAGTCCAAATGGTGCCCCAGCTGGCTGTGGTGGACACACTGGGCAATAAGGAGTCTAATGCCAACTGGGCTAAAGAGCCTAACCTAAACCTGTCACAGGTTTGTCCCAAATCCAACCTCGAATCGACAGACCACAAACAGGACCTATCGCTGACTGCTCCTGCTGCCATCACCGTCCCACACACGCAAAAAGCAGGAGGAGAACAAGTTCGGAGCGCTGCATCAGACACATCGGCAAATGGACGTCAGAAAAAATTGGGACTTGTGACAGGAGCCGATCATCAGATGCCAGACACGTCGCTGACAGGCAAGAGTGTGAGTGTAGCTGCAGAGGGCCACAGGGACGGCAACGCTAAGATGAGACTGTTAGACCTGGCTGACGAAAAGCATATCTGTATTGCTGATGTGTCACCCAATGTTACCGCGTCAAAGGTTGACATACAGACAAAGGACAGCAGGGCTAAAGGGCCAAGTGCACAACAGGAGGAGGAGAAGGAGACAAAGCCCCAAGTGCCAGACATTGGCACATCGTCAACCAAAGAGTCAATACAAGGAGATAAACAGGCGTCTCCTGATAACCAAACGGTGAAGGAAGGTTTTGAATTGAAACCTGCTGACAGCACGGAGGCTGTTTCAGCTACCGTAAAGGAGGACACTGCTATATCACAGAAATCTAAAGAGGCTGATTGTGTAAATACTTCTGTAAAAAGTTCCGTCACCAGCTCTTCCCAGTCACAGTGCCCCCTGCAGGCCGTAAAAACTTGCAAGCTTGACACACTGTCACAAGCCTCACTACCAACAGAATGTAAAATGCAAGAGACGTCCAAATCTAAGCAAAACAAGGACGCACCAGCTTCGCTTAGCGCTACTTCTCCTCCATCACACAGCAAAGATACAGAGTCTGGACCCATAAGTCAGGACTTAGATTCCCCACATCCAAAGAATAATTTACACACAGCAAAAAATCTACAACCGGTGTCCTCCACACAACCGGAGACTGTTCAACACATGCCTGCACGTGGGCAAGCGGCAGAGGAAGCCGGTCGCAGTAATAGGACCTTCGAGCAGAAACAGTCTGACTGCAGGCTCTACAAGGAGGCTTCAACCATGACGTCCTCCCTGCTGTCCACCCCAACCAAGCAGTGTCATGATATGGAAGTCCAGGCAGTAGCTAGAACATGCAGTAAGGCCGTGTCAACTAGTCCCAGTCTACTTCCTTTCACCATGTCTCACAGGCCAACCACTGGTCTAGTCCCCAGGGAGGAGACCCAGACCCTGGCTGTAGTCTACCAGGTTGACGGTGTTGTGGGACTCCATCAGACGGTTCTCCCCCCCCAGCTCAACATAGGCTCGCTCCCGTCTATTGATCCCAGGTCAGAAAGACTCACTCTTGAGGCAGAGCTGTGCCCCAAACAGGATGCCGGCGTGATTCTTCACCCAGAGGTGATGTACCCGCAGCAAGATGTCAGGCTGGGGGCCAAGCCAAAAGAACCCGGCTCAGCTAAATGCAACATCCAGCCGGTGTATCAAATCAACATCGAACACAGTAACCAGAGAGAACAAGTAGACAACACGAAGCATCACCCAGGTGAGAAAGGTAACTCCCAGTGTAAAGCTGGAGCGCAGAAGTCCTTGATAACAGTCACAGCTGAAGTGCCCTCCTTGGGATCACTATCACCCTCAGAGACAACTTCTGCTTGCAAATCAGAATCTGCTGACAGTTACAATGCTGCCCTGTCCCAGCCTCCTGTTACAATCAAACCCAGTCAGGCTCCACCAGCGTCAACAACAACAACAAACACCAAATCTAAGTCAGGCCTATCTATAAATAAGACAGGCAATGCAAAACAACAGACAGAGAAGCAGCAGATAAAACCAAAGAGGAAAAATGAACAGGATGATCAGTCAGACAAGCAGAAAGGCAAGAGCGTCCATGACGTGGTGTGGGATGAACAGGGGATGACCTGGGAGGTGTACGGGGCCTCCGTGGACCCAGAATCCCTTGGGTTTGCCATTCAGAGCCACCTGCAGTGTAAAATCAAGGAGCAGGAAAGGAAACTGATAGCGCGGACCTCCTTCCGGAAGTCTCTCTCTGGTGTTGACTCACCACAACAGGGAAGGAAGAAGAAGAGAAGGCAGCAGAACATTTTCAGGTCAATGTTGCAAAATGTCAGACGGCCCAACTGCTGCGTGCGCCCCCCTCCCTCCTCTGTCCTGGAGTGAAAAAGTAGCCAATGTCAGACTTCTCCTTTTTCCTTGAGGTCAAACTGTTTGTCCTCCCCTTGTGAATCCAAGTGAAACATAAACGGGGTTCGGTACGATCCCTGTGTGTATACAATGGAATGTTGTAGCATAAAGAGTTATTTGTGATGTTTGTGAACAAAGATGACAGAGGTAGTAAATAGACACTTAAGGTGAATAAGTCAAGACTTATTTTATAGCAATAGATATTATAAAAAATAGAGAAAACTAACAATTTTTAAAATAACAAATGCAATATTAGTAAAACGCATGTATAGTAGTTACAAAGGCAGTCATATGACCTACAATGAAGTCCAGACAGTCTCAATAGAAAGATAGACCTATTACTTACAGTCCAAATATTTGTGCACATATATTAAACCAACATCTCATCACATGTGGTGCATTTGGTACATTTATGAGGTGTTTCTGGGCCCTATATTTGTAAGATTGCTGTATTATTTTCTTGAAGATTTATTTTCAGCAGTTGATTCTTTAAGTTGTGCAAAAAGGGAAACTGTATGCATACACTCACTGTTTAATCAATGTTTTCTTGTTTTGTTTTTTTAAATTAAAAATAGATAAAAACAAAACAATATTGAGCTTTTCACATTATTTATTATTATTTTATTATTATTATATTTATTACAGTTTTTCTGAAAACAAATATTTCTGCAATTGAAAAATGAATTTGATTTATTTATGATGCTGTCAGCATTTTGAGCCTTTGCTTTGTTTCCCAGTCAAGGCTATCTAGAGTTCTATTCACTGGCAAGAGTGCGTTACTGTAATTGAACTCACAAAAGAGTCCAGGTTTTACTTAATACATACATATATGAATATACTGAATATAGAATATTGTGAACAAAGGCAGCAAAGTGGATCTGTTTGCAATTTTGTAATGTAAGATTCACAGAGCTAGACCCCATTTAGTGGACTTGGGGAACTTTGTGTCCTTACTATAACCTCTGTAAAAGTGATTTTCTTTTGTTCTAAAGTTCAAATTTAATTTATTTTTCATGTGCAGGGTCAACAGTACAATGAAAGGCTTTTGACAGAGAGACAACCAAACCTATTTAATACCACTATTGTTAGGATGAAGAGCAGTTTCAATGCCATCTTATTGTTCAATCATATCATTGTTATGTATTATTTATCACAAAATTATAGGAAAAATAAAATAGGCAAGGACATATATGTGTATATCAAAACAAGCACAAACAATTCCAAATAAGATACTGATACTGAACTGATACTCTTGGCCAACAGACAGCTCCTTTGAAACATTAATTAGTTTAACACATGGATGTTGTCTTATTTCATACTTCTGACTGGTTTTAGGCATTTAGAAGAAAAGTCTTTATTTACATCAGGTTTGGCAGTTGGCACAGCAAATCAGGAAATACCTGGAGAGGCCTTTCAAATAGAAGATCAGATTGCTTTTTTAAAGGTTATATTTTTGGCTTTTCTCCTTTATCATGATAGGTACAGGAGAGAGATAGACAGGAAGGACAGGGCAGAGAGAGAGAGGGGATGACACGCAGCAAAGGGCACAGGCCGGATCTCCAGATACTCCAGACACGTATGGGATGACAATGATGTTGTGTTTGTCCTTTTCCTCACCTCACATGCTGTATATGCTTCTCCCAAAGAAGTTAAGAAAACCGTTTTACTTTTTTTTATTCCCATTTCACCAACACCTGTGGCACGTGGACCGACTGAGGGACAATCTGTTACTTTTAAGTTTGGTTTATTTAAGTCTGTTGTGCCACATTTCTTGTGTGTCTGCGTTCTGGGGGATCCAGTCTGTTGATCCGTCACAGCGTGGCAGTATAGCCTATTATTTGAATGGATGCTTGGACACGACAAGGCCATGGTTTGCTTCATCCGGTACATCTGTCAGGTACGTAGAATGAGGTGGAAACCCATTTCCACCAATTCATTTGAGGATAAAACAGCACCACCAGGCATATCCGCTTCACAGAGGAATTGGCGGCTTGTAATGTGGTGTGAAATTAGGACTACATTTGTCTCTCAAGTGCTGCTATACCTATTTAAATTCCTTATGATTGTTGAAAAAAATACAAAAACACAAATAAGACTGCTGTAAAAAGCCCCTCCCCTCTCGAAGTTAATGCTATTTGTAACATTTATTCACACTCCAATCTGATGACTCACTGTTCACTTAACTGTCTGATGGGGTCATTTGGAAAAGGTATGAACAAGCTAACCTTTGATAAAAACAAGTTTACAGGTCTCTGACTGAGTTGGACACACTGTGTCGGGCAGACCAGACTGCAGCCTTTATGAATGCAACTTTCAGGTGGTCCCAGCAACTATTCGGAGTAGATTTGAGCACATTTCAGACTATATACTGTACCAATAACATGCTGCTGTTTGGCTTTGCGTGCTCCTGAAACTGAACAAACAGGTCGAACCTCTTGATACGAGTGAGAGAAAGCCAAATGTGCTGCAGATGTCCAATATCACACTAAATTTACCACGCTAGTACCAACCAATAAAGTGAAGTATAGTGTGTATATACAGTACAGTACCGTGCAAAAGTCTTAGGCTACCATTAGATTTGTTGTTTTAGCAATGCTATCTATCTCTTTATGAATACAGCCAGAACACACAGGAAATGTGTCTGCAGTAAGAAAAAACAGTCAAAAATCAGAAAAAAACAGCTTCTACAGGCTAAAGTGTCTAATGTATTTAGTGTGACCTCCCTTTACGCTTGATAAATAGCAGGAAACAGGCTCTCTTCAACCTGAATGGAAGGGAACCCTAATCAATGTCATTGCTAACACCTGTATTTGTCCTACTTTCATCACTATTTCCTGTCAGAATGACTGCTGGGAAAAAGGTCCATTTCACCAGGTTTGATAGGGGTGGACTAAGACTTTTGCACAGTACTGTGTGTGTATGTGCATTTGTTAATTCTAAAGATGAGACATGAATCATTGTACAATACCCTGACTGTGCCCAGCTGATCTTTCCTGAACTTCTCCAGCGGTTTCATTAAGGTTTCTGTGATGTTTCTCATCTAGAAAAAGACAATTTGATCGTTAGTTTTAGCCTTTTCTCTGACACACGTTATGTTCACACTGAAAACTACATACACACAAACTTACACAACTATACTAAAATATTGCCCTCCTATAATAGATTGATTCCTCCAGTGCTTTTGCTATGCCGGCAGCTAGACATGTCTGTGCCTGCATGTCCACGTTACTTTTCCTTACTTTGCAATGTGATGTCATCCTTCTGCCCTG
Source organism: Brotula barbata (assembly GCA_900303265.1). NCBI lineage: Eukaryota > Metazoa > Chordata > Actinopteri > Ophidiiformes > Ophidiidae > Brotula > Brotula barbata. The sequence goes on along the minus strand of OMNV01000099.1, from coordinate 42,892 downwards.
AGCATTGCTGTGTTGAGAGGCGCATTTGCCATTATGGTCTAAGCCTGGAACTAAAACAACTCAGTCAGCTGCTGGTTATGGTCCCACTGACTCCCAAGCCAGAGAAAGTGGGGACTGATTAAAAATGGCCAATTGTGTTCTATTCCAAATAAAAAAAATTAAAAAAAATACAAATTTGGCCTGTTCTTGACAAACTGTTATTAGCCAGCATGCCAACTTCTTGAGCTAAAAGATATATTTTGCATGAAAAGGAACGACTTGCATGTGTAAGATTGTGCATGATCACTAACTCTACATAATACAGTGAGGCTACATATTGTTAGCCCCTGTGAAATGACCGTGAATTCATCATTTAATCGGTGTTAGAATTAAAATCGGCCTCCCTTTGAAAAGTGACATAGCTTCTTTCATGTTTAGCAAATTAGCAAGTTTCACACCCAGGCCTGACGACGTAGCAGGTTTTTATGGTGACGTGTTGTAATGGACTCATTTGTCGACCTTGTTGTCTGTAGTAGATTCTATGATTTGTCTTCGTCTTTAAAACTTGGATGATGATCTAATGTTGATCTGCAACCAACGTCGCTTTGCGGCCACTCCTAGGCCAGTGCTGTGACTCTGACCCTTAGACAGGCATAACAGTACTGAGGGAGGAAGTGTGCAAAGACAAATGAATGCAGCATAGAACCAGTTTGCTCGATCCTGGAGGATGGCACGGCTTACTGTGGGAGAAGATGATATCATTTGTGCTTATGGGGATCTCTGATGAACACATGCAAGTAATGTCTACGGCCAATAACAAGTACAGGTTGGTAGAAACATTCACACACATTGTTATATGAATTCCTGCAGGCTAAAATGCTCTCCCTCTCACACACACACATACACAAACAGACAGGTATTTTTGACTTTGCAGGTTCTGACTGGTTGTCCTCACCATTAGCTCCCTTTGGTCTTCTAGGTTTTTAAGGAATGAGGAGAACTCTTGCAAAGACTCATCTGAAAACAAAAAGCCAGACACAATAATAAATGCAGGCTTTCAGTTTCTTTCACACACACCCACAAGATGCAGAGCAGAGGGCCATTATGATTATCAGCAGCCCTAACAACAGGTACAGTTCAAACTGTAAATAGCTCTTCATCTGCCTGCGCAGGAAGAAGTGCAAACAAACATTTACATGTGTGTGTGCGTCTGCAAGAACAAAAGTAGGGGCTGGTTACCATCATGTGGGGAGTCAAGACGGCACTTACCAATGCATCGCTCATCGTCTGTCTTTGCATCGCCGATGTACTCAAACTGAAACTCTCCCAGGCACTGGGCAAACTTCCGCTGTGCCATCCCAAGCTCTGAAATAAGATATTTAGAATAAAATCATTAAATCCAACACGTTTCAAAGGATGCACGGAGCCCAACATGATCGGGATCCTGATGAGACGATATAAGCAATCAAACAGTTTCTTAATGAGCTCTCACACTGATCATTACAGACACATAACCACAATACAAACATCCTGTTCATCTCTGTCTGCCACATCCTGTTTCACATACGACTACAGCATGCCAGGCAGGTGCTTGGGGGACAATTAAGTAAAGAGATGTGAGTAATGTGACCTGAGTGTGTACACACTGGATTCATTTGTGGATTAAATAATTCATCATTATAACAGAAGTAAATACAACTACATAATTGTCAGTATACTCAAATAACAGTCTGGAAAAAGAGTGCAGAGTGGCAGAAGTCTTTATGAGAACTTTACAAAAAGTATTTTTTTCATACAGTGTGCTTTCTTTCATGCTTAAGTCTGAATGGAAATGCCTGTGAACGTGTGGATTAACTGAAATGTCTGCCAGAGTAGTGCATGAATGTGCAATCCTGCAGATAGGAAAATAGTTCCCCAAAGTTATGATATAGGTTATTAATCCGTGGAAAACTGCATTTAATTTTGGGATGACACCGCCAGGGAGTCAAATTTGGATGCACTGCAGTTACTTTTACAAAAAAGACAACTGCATCAGCAAAAACAACAAGCCCAATTTATTCCCTAACAGTGTAGAGATTCCCTGAGGTGGGAATCTCTGGTCCACAGCGGTCCCTTAGGGACATGTGACAGAATGTGGCGAGGGTATTTTAAGACTGGAGCTATGAGCAGTATCCTGCAGAGCAGTGTCATTAGCTTTGGCAGCTGCCTGGAAGTCTGGAGGGAACAATCATCTGAGCTAACTACTGACTACCTCTCTTGGGCTCTAGTGAGGCCTTGTTATTTATACAGAACCACTAGTTAGTCGGGCTGAAACTAACAGAATTTTCATTATTAATGCATCTCTATTTTTGGATTACACTTGAGAAATGCAATAAGAAATTCTCTGAAAACAATTACTTTGTACCTACGATCAAAGAAATGTTATTTACAGTGACAGTAAAAACGATTAAGATGAATTATATGATATTATAAAAATGCCCTAAATCTAGAGAATCTTAAATTCTGTTTTATGCAATTTTAGGCAGGCATTTTTTTTTCTACCCTTGACCATCCTGCTGCTTGTGTGTGCATCCCACCGAAAAATCTAATTTCAACTACTCCAAGCTGTCTAATTGTGTGTGTGCATCCTAAGGATTAAGCCTACACCAAGCCGTAACGCTCAAATGTGTGTGTGTGGTATTGGACAATATATGCCTGAGCCTAGCACAAAACTTCTGCCTCTGTAATTCATTTCAAAACTGTCTGCATGCATCGAGAGTCGTTGTTCAAATTTGTGCAGATCATGGGACCGCAGGAAGTTACGGAACGCGTAGCGGACAATGAGTTTACGCAGCGCATTATATTATTTACAATTGTTTGTTCTTGGAGTAGGCCTTTATATAGCAGTTGCAGGAAACATCCTCTTTCTTTCCTCATGGGTGAGGTCATTGTTGTGCTTAAGAAATGAAATGGACAAACGGGGAGAAATGCAGTAAAACGCACAAGCACACCAAAACCAAGCAACCAAGTTAACATAATGGAGAAAACTGTTGCAAATTAAGCGGCGCCTGGTGTTCTATCCACAACCATGTAACAAAGGGAATAAAACAAAGTCTCATTTATGGCTTATTTCTTCGCCTGCGAATGTCTACACGATATTGCAGGGAGGGATTCAATTAGATCATAGGACAAGCCTTGAAAAGATGCTCATTAGTCCACTACCTTGTATCCCCCAGAAACCATTACGAAAGAAATAGGCCACCATATGTGCAAGAGCCCCTAACAAACAACAGCAATGCTTCAAAGACAGCAATTTGGTGAGGTATGAGGGGATGTGAGAAGAGAGGATTATAAGATGCCATATTTTTGTCAGCTTGGAAACAGATGTGGGGTATAGTCTGACTTATTGGACAACAGTTTACAGTGGGAAAACTGAACTCAACCACACAAAATAAATTCTGTGGACTTTTGTATTAATACACTCAGCCTTTTGACTTTTTGTCTTTAGCATTTGTCACAGCAGTGACTTCCAAGTAAGTTACACAGCCTGGTCAAGTGCTATGTAAGAGTACTTCAGCGTGAATTAAAAGCACCGGTGCTAAAATGAAGGTGCGGAAAATATGAGCCTGTCAGATCAGGATTATGTAAATAAACACTTGTATGCTGAATATAGTAATTTACCTCGAATTGACTATAATTCTAGAAGGACTCAGCCCATGCAGAGAGCCACAATTTAGACCAGGGTGTGTAAGTCAGTGAGTGAAATGATGAATTTTGTTCACAATCCAAATCCCCAATCCACATCCAATACAGAAATGAAAGCAAAACAATATTCTGATCCCACCTCTTTGCCTTACGCCTCCTCCCGGTTTAAAGGTCACCTTTAAATGCCAGAAAAAAGGCCACTGACACGCCTGCATGGCCACCACCATGCTGTAGTTTACTTATGCACCTCAGCGGCAGGATCAGAAATCCGTGCTCTCAAATAACATTACACAATTTCCAGCCATACAATGTGCTGCTGAATCTATTTACAGCTCTTGAGGGGTTGGCCCAAATTCACTAATGATACATACCCTGTGCATGATTTCATGTCTGGTACTTGTTTTGTTTTGTTCTTGTACAATGTTTCTAATTAGCACGAACAACCTAATTAATGATTCCGCCAGCTGTTGTGAACAGATACCAAATTCTCATCGCGACTGACCAGAGCTCACCATCGTTTTGTCATTAAATATTATCAGTTATTCAATTGTTACACACATTTTGTTGGAATCCTTCCTGTGCCCTTCTGCAACTCAACTATGGAATTCCCCTAGGTTCCCTACTCAGGCCCTAACTGTCCACTTTCTGTCTATGTGACATCATCTGAAATACCCACTTTCATTTCTGTGGCTTAACAGCCTCTCCTCCTCTCACGATCTCCGGCTCAAGGTGTGAAACTAGAGCTGGCCAGGCTTTTGTTTCTAGGAAACCATCTCTCCTCTTTGAGGGCCCGTGGAAACATCTTTTAAAATGCTGTCCTTAAAAATGTACACATTTTGTCACACTTGACATAATTTATGTCTCTGAAATCCAACTACCTATTTTTAAAACCATGTGAGTGAACCACAGGGCTCATACCTCAGCCCATGCATGATAAATCCCTGTTCTTCTCTCTCATATCAACCCTAACCTAACCCTGTAGCGTAGATGTACATGTGTGTCTTTTGCACCACGATATGTAAAGGATGATGGAGTTTAGTTTTGCTTCAATATGTTGCTATACATAATATATATAATAAACTGAACGGGATAATGCTCTTAATCTAATAGTGAGCTATGTATTTGGCCTTTTAAGATGCCCTTATTGCTTATCTACAGGACTCACATCATTCCATTACACAGGTGAAAGCTGAATGGGAAATTCAGGAGCTAACAGCCCACAAAGTGAAAACTTGTTTTGACAGCATTCCACTCATCAGTGACAAAGCTTCCAGACAGTATATTTCTTCTCAAGTAAGATCAGGCTGGATCGGGTGTCACTCTATTGTGAAAGGGAATGAACAGTTGATGAAATGAGGACGACAGTATACAACTGTACTATCATAACACAAATCACAGCACAACAAAACTATGCTAACCTTTTCAAAATGGCCTAGGTTGGAATTTTCAGGATAATCCTTTATCTCAGGAATGATAGAATCAAGGGCTAGACCGCTGTGCACAATTAAAGTGTACACCAAGAAAACTGATGTCCATGGACAGATTTGCAATCACTTAATTTGAGCCATATGCGTGTATGTTCCACAAGTGGTCTGCATAATCACACCCACATTCTGATTATAGTGCAGCACACTGGATGCCTGTTTAAGTGAGTGCAGGGTGGACAGTTAATGTGGAACAATATGAGGCCAAACTGAGAGGATTTCATTACATAAAACGTGAGGAATGAACGTTCTCCTAAGATACGCCGAGCCCCAACATTATTCAACAGCAGGCAGCTCTCTGAGAAGGAAAAAGTAGAGACAGCGCCTGTGTCGCTGTACAGTGTCAATTTCAATTACAACAGCATACATCACCTGGATACAATCCCTGTAGCAATAAACAAATGTGGCAGATGAGAGGCCTGCAGAACAGATTGAAATGATAGCAGCTGTCCTAAAGTTAAGAACATCACAACACAGAAATACCACACACTAGGGCACACAAGAGTCCAACGCAAAGGCTTCCCCTGCTTTTTGCCTTTTAAAGCAAGGCATTTCAGAGCAAACCTGGGAACTGTCAAACTTGGCTAGTTTCTGTGCAGGAAACCAGAGACCCCGGTCGACTGGAGTGTGAGTCATACAGACTCCACCTTACATCTATCTGATAATACAAGCCAAGCATGTCTGTTACAGGAAAAAACATCAAACAAATGCCGAGCTGTCCGGCAAAAATATGGGTGCCTCTATTAGTGCAGGTAGTAAAAACAACAGATGACATAATGCTGGTGCCATGGTACTGAAACGCAGTGCTGCGGTTATTGTTGAGCACCATACATCAAGCTCAAGCTGGGCCAGATAATAAAAAACATACATATTCCACAGATACAACAGGTGTATGTGGCAACAGGGAGGGTATCCATTACATCTGTAGATATAGCTATCTTATCTGTACAATCCTGATCAGTGTTGTGATTTCTCTGCAGTGAGTAACACGAAAAAGAACAGTGTAACAAAGCCATTTTACTTTGGGTACAAGAGGAAGATACTGCAATATTACTTTTATAACTATACATTTACTGCCAGCAGCAGATACAAAGGCAAACAGCTGGCAAATATTTGGACGCTGTAATGCAGATCCCGTAGCTGTGCTTGCTGCTGTGAGAGTAAAGATCAAAAAAGCTTCACTATTTCCATATTATCCTGACAGAAAGTCCATCTCCATATTAACTATTAACCATTTACAGAAAAGAAGCGAAAACAAACTTTGCCTGTGTGGGCTGTGACCACATATTTCTCCAAAACAATCCAGAAAAAGGCATGATTATGTCAAAGTTCAACAGCCGAAGATCACTTTGTGTACATTATCAACCAGATCCACGATGTGTTCATTGGCAGCTGTCTGAGCGCTGTTTGTTATGATTTCTGCAAACTTATTGTCAGATGTGTCACTTGGGTCAGAGCTTATGAGGTCCAGGCCCTGAAAGAGCAGTCCGTGTTTACATGCTGTGCCTTTCCCCAGTCCTTCCTGTTCCACTTGCCCATCTTTTCCAGTCACAATCCCAGCTACGCTCTGCTCCCACCTTTGCCCTCGGCAGAGCTTGCTCACCCATCCCCTCCCAACACACTCCTCTGCCCCTCACATGTATGCATTGCATCATCCACAACTTCCTGGTCATCAAAACAAGACTCTGGGTGAGTATTCTCTGAGGATTTAGAGGCCGGGCTGCAAATCAACAGCATCCTGTCGATAATAGAGATAATAGATATGTCAGTATATGCATATAAATTGGCCAATGACCAAAAAATTACAGCATGTGGTCAAATAAAAACTTAATTATAGATATGTCAAGTTCAAAATACACAGTGGCAGATCTCTAAAACTCTGAAATATGGACATGGTGTTCAGACTGATCTGAGGAATTAAGAACATTCTGCACCAAAAAAGGAGTACCGAATGCATAACAATCTCAGGTATGAAACGCTGTTATAGTGGGCCTTAAAGTGAGAGATGGAAAGCGTTCCTCCGAGATGACTTCATGTCTGTGCTAATGCATATTTAATGAAAGATGTGATGTGGCTCTTTGGCAAAATCAGTACGGTGATTATAGAAAAGAGTGCTGAGTCATAGCACACCACAACAGCAAACTAGTAAATCTGTTTTCCAATGAGAAAAATATGTTTACATGGCTGTTTTTTTCAATGCTAAAATGGAATACGGTGCACGGGTTTTCCTCAGGGTGCCGAGGTAAAAATCGACACATGTTCTTGTTTTGAGTCACACAACCACACAAATAAAGGCTGTATACAATGTGTTGGGGGCACACAATCCCTTTTCTACTTATTATTGTTGACCTACATGTCAGGAGCGTCTGCTTTAATATTTACCCCTTCCATGATTTTCATTCTGATTTATGATTGAGCTGGTCAATTCATAACAGGAAGTCCAACTGTAGAAGGCACAGAGATTGACCCCTCTGTGTCCCAACTCTTCTACATCTTTAAAAGGAACCTGACATGGTGTTCATCAAACCACCTGACCAGCCCGTTGGGCACGGACAAGATAACTAGTTCTTGACAGCTGGAGAAGTTATTCTTTCCTGACCTTCAAACATGACATCAACACTTTTGCCACATGAGTGATGGACAATAACAGAGAGGGGTTGTTGGGAGGACACAGACAGGACAGAGTTCCTGTGGAGGAAACTCCATGAAACAGAAGAACATCTGCATGTTGCTCTTCTAGTGGGCACTTCCATGTCAAGGCTCTTTAGACCCAAGCGCTGTTTGAACATTTCCTCCCATTTCCAAGGACTTTCCATCATGGGACATCCTCAGAGCCGTGGGAGTGATGGGAGTAACCGAGCGGTTGAGGATGGACTCAGACTTAAGTTCCACCTAACTGTCCAAACAGCAACTGTAATATTTCCACTGTCAAATGGAAAACAAAGCATTTGACGACAGACTCTCAAAATACAAGCCTTTTACTACACCGTGTAAAAGAGACTAAATCTTCATCATCTTCACATTTTTACAACGCAGCTAAGTGTAAAATCTCGTAAAGCTGACAGCAATTGTCATATACTGACACCAAAACACGAGTTTTGCTTGCACGAATCAGATCCACCCATCAAAAACATCAGACAGGATGACTAAGATGTGTATTTTCTGTTATTTAAATATTTAAATTAAGTGAAAAGCCAAGACAACTGTCGAAATTCTCTTGAGACAAAGTAACTAGAGCAGTGTGCACATAGTAAGAGGCTGGCCGAGCTCCACCCTACATGTGTAAATGTACACGGCTGTTACTTTATAACTAAGAATATAGCTTGTAATCAGTGACACGACTGAGAGTAGACTTACAGATTGACATATGACTACGGCCAATCAGTGTTTGTAATAAAACTGTGTGTTTGTGATCCAGTCATGATTCAAACACTGTATAACCTTTTAGTCTCCCCTGGACATTGGCGATTCAGCATACCGTGTACAAAACGTGTAACATGCTACTCCGACCATTCTTGACATATAATTAGGGATGTAATGATTACCAGTTTAATGATTGACTGCTGTGAAATTCCTGACGGTTAGTATTACTGTTTCAAATTTTAATCATCATTAACACCGTGTTGGTTTGATTATCCACTAACTCACAGTAAAGACCGTCTAACAGGCAGCATCAGTCAGCCACACACACCCGGATACAGGCGTACATGCACAGTATGCAACGCGGGTTTGTTTGGGGAAATGACAGCATGGCGGAAAACAACAACAGCGCAGCTCTAGAGATTTTTCCACCATCTCAAAGTGTGACGTGTCGACATATTTTAGGTTTCATAAAGATAGTAGCATGTCTGCAGAACGTGCAGAAAAAAAGCTGCTGCGTTAACTTGATGTGTGGACTTCAGACTAGGGGAAAATGTCCTGGTTTGTCTGTCTAACTTGCTTATAGTTTTGTTAATGAAATGAAGCTGTCAGTGTAAAAAATTACACATTGCTCTGGTGCTGTAATATTATGCCTAGTGCGGGTGCAGACTACTCGTCCAGTCCACACCGCAACGTCACACTGCCCACATATTTTGTTCATTTAAAATCGAATGTGTTGTAAAAATACCAACGGAAGAAACACTACAGTACAAACTCAAAAGACTAATGTGTGAGTGTGGGTGTGTGTGAGCGACAGAGAGACAGATAGAGTGAGTGGATAATAATAATATGACAATACTGGTAGATTTTGGCAACTGGTAAGACTGTGTTGTTTATATAAAACTTTTACCTGAGATTATATAGTTTGAAGTAATTTCATTTTATTCCTTTTTTTCTTATCTATTTACTGATTTTGTTTTTGATCTCTTTCATATCGTGCACAGTCATAGTGCCATCTTTAATGTTAATGCATAGCACATTTAATTTGCTTACAAAAGGCCAATGGTGTTATTATTTCAACACTTCCGCAAATTAAAAGTTGCTAACTTTATCTGTGGTTTTCAAGAGGACTTAAAAAAAAATACCATGACAATAATTAATCACCATGATAATTTTGGTCACAATAATGGTGATATGAAAATTACCGTTACACCTCTACATACAATTATCTGAAGCTCCCAGGATTAATTAAAATCACCCATCTACGCAAGAGACTGTTTGTGGAAATTCTAAATTATGTCTCAACTGACAATATAACAGTATTATTATTTTTTGCTGAGGCAGGTGGATAATGTTTTGGAGTTGCTCCGCTCCTGCCATTAGCAAGGAGAGTCAACACCACATGATTACAGTGATCCAAGAATGACAAACACAGTAATTTGACATTGGTGGAGGGGACAGAAGTGCTGTCCACGAAGGGTTACAATACTGGAGAAGCAAAATACTCAGAGCAAAGAATACTGTCTGTATTGATAGTAGCAGCACACTCCATCTCCACAGATTATTCAGTTTAAACCTGAGCCATAATCCCAGCGTTCCCATTAGAGAGCCTATTATGGATGCCCAACCTGGATACGTAAAGTATGCACAGACGTATTAAGAGATAATAAACTGTTTGTAAACTACAATGTAGACCATTTAAAAGATTTGCAATCTCCAACGAAAATGGACACCGTACATACTTCAACCTTTACCATATAAGACATGACGTTCCCTCCTGAAATAGCCGCTATGTTTATATATACGATACCATACAATAAACGCTTTATTGTCAGGCCGAAGTCTGAAATTTCTTCTTGCATCACAGCGGCTTCATTTACAAACATCACAGAAAAGACAAAAACATTACAACAGGACACAAGACATGACTGTACAATCACAGAGGACACTATACAAGGCCCTTTAACGTGCATTTAATCTAGGATTAAGGTCCATATAGTTTGAAGATCGATTGGTTGATGCACAAAGGAATGCTTCAATTCAACCCTAGTGAAATGTGGGACCCATACGCTGGCGAGTAAACTATCTTTATCAGCCACCTATGACCAACACTAGAGGTCATCCTAGATTACTCACACGAGGTTTATCTTTTATTTTAGACAGCGACAAATCACACTGAAATTTCACTTTCATTCTTTGAACTAAAGACACTCAACGGCCACCTCATTGTGCAAGTTCCCTCCAATGACTCATACAAAATCAAGCATGAAATGTGCTGGCAGATCAAAATCAGTTGATTACTGTTTGTGCATTGTTTATCTCAGGATTGTGTGATAGCAAAAAAGAACCAAAAAAAAACCTCACACACATTAACAGATCTAGAGCCAAACAAGTATCATGAGATAGATCAGCATATCTTATCAGTCGCACTCCTTAGGGAAATTCATCAAGGAAAAAAAAGAGGTCAGACAAGGTCACAGTCATTCAAAATTACACTTAGTTTGCAAATACAAGCTAAGGGTCGATCATGATGCACAGAAGGCATCTCATAAAGGAGGTAAGATACGACAAGGACCTACAGGTAGACTACCTGTCTTCAATTGTGACAGTGTTTGTAGTCACACAATTAAGCACAGAGTGTTTGATTTCATGAATCCACCCAGCCCAGTTTTTGACGACTTTATCCCAGTGTGAGTGCAACGGCCAATAACCTACAGCCAAACCCAGCCCACAGGACTAGAGTTCAAAGATAATGATCTAATCATTTTAAACTCAGTGAGGTGTGTTTGACTGCGGGCAAACAGTCCCAAGGGTTAATAAGCTTATTTACAACTTAAGTTGTCTCACTGGATTGAAAGAAAATGTTACTCTCAAAGTATAAAATACTCTCTCAGTAGCCTCTTTTTCAGACATTTCATCCGACTTAGAGCACTTGTGATTGCACAAGACCCGCTGAAATGAGATTGACCTGAGTTAGTGAAAACTAAGGAAGAGATAACCTTACGTTTTGTTGCATTGATGAGGTTTTTTCCATCCTTGTAGAGCTCTTTGATAAACCTGTTGGTTTTGTCCAGCTCGGCTTCGTGTGCCTTGATTTTATCCCTGAAGCTGGGGCTGTCCAGATAGCATTCACTGAACTCCAGCGGGTGTAGTCCCATGTCTGTGGATAGGTCGGTGACTTCTTTCACAGGCTGCTCGTTAAACGTTGTTAACTTTGTAGATAACAAACTATCTCGCACAGTCGAACAACTGCTTTTTTTCGCTGGTAAACTCCTTCTGTGGTGTAACGGAGAAAAACATATCTACGTCAGGTAGCTAACGTTGCTTAGCATGGTAACGTCGGACCCAGGCGCATGGGTGTTGTTCCACAGTTGTCAAATTACGTGATGGTAGCTCATGGGTATCGGAGTTCAACGGTGACTGTAATAACACAGCCGTCGGCTAAAGAAATCATCCAGAGACGTCAGAAAATCACGTCTTGTGTATCCAACTTTTTCCCTGGTCCATCACAAGTACCACACCTCGCAAAGTGACAGATTGAGAAACTCTGCTGACATTTGTGTGCGTGTAGCAAAAAAGTCTGACAAAGAGTATCAAGCGAGAGCACTCACCGCCGCCTACTTCCGCCCTCGCATATTCAGCAGAATGGCTTCATGCGAAAATACAATTGGAAATATTTGTCTAAGGTTTCCAGTTTATGTGATGAAAGTGCTACCGCCTTGCATTAAAACATCTCTTTGTAAAGCTCATTATGTTTTCTTTTTGTTGTTGCTGTGAAAAATGAGTTGCTTCATTGGCCACAAAAATTTCATAATATAGCATACATTAAAGCTTCCACAGTGACATAAAATACATTCATGCTGCAAACAATGAATGAATTGCAATGTGAAACAAACATCCTGCATCGGTTCTTGTATATGAATAGCTTGCTTAAATAAACTTATTTTTCTATTATTTACTGCATATGCATTTAGATAATCTTGTCTTTATTACATCTAAAGTTTACATTGTACACTACTCCTGATTACATTATTTTCTTTTATTAGTATAGGGCAATGAAGGCGTGATTTCTAACATATACTTTAGATCCAATGTGAATCAAACAATATGAACGTTGAAGCAAGCACTGAAAGCTTAAACAGGTCCAAACTACTGAAGAAATATGATTGGATGCCCATCACCAAGTCTGTGGACACAAGTAATGCTCAGACAAAAATACAGACAGATGTAACTATAGAAAATCCGGAACCAGATAGGCATATTCGAAGAATAATGGTCAAATTACACAAATGACCTGAAACCAGACCACTGCAATCTTCCAAGACAGGATCCAGCCACCAACCATTAGCACAGCAGATACCAACAATTGTCCAATTAAGATAAGATAAAATAAAACTATATTTTTCCCATACAGAGTCGTTCAAAACAGCTCAAACATGACCACGGTTATCTTACAAAAAATAAATATAAAGCTGAACATAAGATTCGCCAAAACTAAGAACTGCCACTAAGATCAAGTACAGAAAAAATACAGTAAAAAAGAAAATTAGTAATAATGTATTACTACATGTATACATGTGTATATGTGTTTGGTATGTACTGTATATATATATATATACAGTATACATAGTATATACCAAACACATACTTGGAGAAGCAATATAGATAATGGATGGAAGGTTAGACATGAGCGATATTAACTGGTTGAAACTAGCATCTCTGTACAAACAGGAATCAATTTCCTGCAGTGACTGGTTCAAACAATGTGGAACAAGGTTATTGATAAATCGATTTTCCATTGCATAAAATGGAAACTCCTGACAGAAGTTACAGCTGCAATTTTGAATAGAAAACTCTATTCATCAAGAAGAACTATTGTGTTTAAATACTCCTCCTCCTACTACCACTAATACCACTAATTATTAAGTAGGACTATACTTAATAATTAAAAATATAAAAATTATAATAATGCATGATATTTTCACCTCACATCTTGATTAAATTTG
>OMNV01000099.1:10619-29338 GCA_900303265.1 Brotula barbata | reverse complement strand
GTCAAGTTAGTTCAAGTGAATATTTTTGTTCTCTGCAAACCTGTACTACAAGTTAATTAGAATGAAAATTCTTATTCACCGTGTCCCCTGGTAATTTATAATAAATATGCTTACTTCAAAAATCTTTCGTACAATGCGGAACCTTATCTTACTTGCCATGTTTCTTTCCGCTTTGTTTAGCGGGAGGACATATTTTTCCATGTCAGACTCAGATGTGCTTAGACATTAAAAATGTGCGATACTTTGTAGAATTGTGATTTATACTTCGGGGTTGAGTTAGATAAAGAAGAAGGAGGGCATAATTAACTTAATCTAATTATTTTCGTGTGATTAGTTTTATCCAGCGATCTGCGCTGTCGGAAGGGAATCGCTGTTGTGTGGATGGATGCAACTGACATAACGAAGCTGGCTACTTTATTGAAAAACATTCTCATGATTACATCTGAATCTTTGAGAAATTAATAATCTGAACTACCGTCGGTGCATTTCCATCTGGACCATCGAGGCCTTGATCTAACGTTAACGCAACATAAAGTAAGTTATTGTAGACAGGCAGTGATGCTGTTTTGGTCTGGCTGACTTTAGGGTGAAATATAACGCAAAACGAGTAAAAAGGAAGGTAGTCTCTATGTTTGACGTATTCTTGTGCAAAAAACAAAACAAAACAAAGAAAAACAGTCGAGTAATGAATTATCCCTTCCTCTTTTTCGTCTTCAACTTCTTCTTATATTACTAGAGTCAAGTTTATCAAGCATGCCCGGACACATGGCGGATGTGACTCCAGTTTAGTAACACGCATTGTCAAGCCAAAAAAGAAAATAAAGAAATTAAAATGACTACAGGCATTTTTTTCCAAGAACGATTTTATAAAATGTAGAGCAAATACATATACAATGTAGACTAAATACAATGGCTATACATAGGTAAAGGCCAGGTTTATATACTATATACTACACTATCGACTGGCCTGGTTTGTAACTGTATGAACAACAGTGAAAGGGTAAGTAGAGCAAATAGGGTAAAAAATCTATTAATGGTTATACCCAAAGGTGGTTCACAGCTGTTCCTTTGTAAAGTTTATCTATGTGCAATAGCACAGTATTAGTTTATGTATATGCTTTTGTTCAGCTTTGGTTTATTACATAAACTTTATAATTTCTCTTTTTGTCAGGGATGCCTAATGCTAGTGTCAGGCCAAAACATGGTAGGAGGACCCGACGGCAACACAGAGAGGATCCAGCCAGGAATGAGCTGGTCTCTAGTTCCCTGGAAAGTGCCCAGCAGTGCCTGTTCAACCAAGACTATGGAACTGCTTTTGTCCACTACCTCCTAGTCCTCAACCTTGCACCTGCCTTTAAGGAATTTGCAAGGGTATCAACTGTTTATTCTCTGTCAACCACTCTGCATTGCCAAACACTGTGTACACATAACCTGCCTGTATCACAGTTCTCTCTTTTCCATACAGGTGAAATGATAGTACAGCAGTGGTAAACAAGCAGAACGAAAGTACAGAGTTGTTGTGTATGTGTCGTTGCAGGAATCCTTCAGATTCACTCTTTTTAAATGGGCAGATGAGCTGGACTCTCTGGGCCGCATTCAGGACCTCTTCAACTGTTTTGAACAAGCCCTGGAACTCTACCCTGCTGATGAGGTCATTCTAAACAGCATGGGTGAACACCTGTTCAGGTATTTCCGCACTCTGCATGAATGGTTGTCTAGGTACATGTTTTCTATCACCCTTATCAAAGGGGAAACTTCAAATTTGTTGTTTTGTCTGTTGTGGGACTCATTTTATTGTCAGAATGGGCTTTAGAGACGAGGCTGCAGGTCATTTCCACAAAGCCTTGAAGCTCAGACCGGACTACCCAGAAGCCAGGGAGAACTTCTACCGTGTGGCCAACTGGCTGGTGGAACGCTGGCATTTCTTAATGCTTAATGATCACGGCAGGAACCAGAAGTACCAGCAAGCCATTCAGAAGGCTGTTCAGAGTGGCTGCAATACTGTACTTGACATAGGTACTGGCACTGGGATCCTTGGGTGAGATATTTTCATGAGAATTTGGGAGGTTTTTTTTGCATTAGATATTTTGGGGAAACATATTGTTAGTTATGGTCTGTCATATTTATTAGATGACCTGTTAACTCAGATTTCACACTTAGAAAACTGTAGCAGGAGTATAATTTATACTTTATTATTATTAATAATGATAATAATGATAATAGTCTCTATGATTCTTGCTTTTCCATTTCAGGTAATAATAGGTTAAAAAAAGAGAGATTGTTTAAAATGAGATTATTAATATTGATAATAAATAAAAGCGGCATGTTAAAAATCAAATTGAAAACTATTTGAAAGAAATATGCTTTTCGTTTAAGCAGTTTAAGTTGCTCAAAATTGGGGATATTGGTGATAGAATTAGTTTAATTTAATCTATCGAAGGGGCTTATTTCCTGCATCCCCGGTCCCCCAGTCCCAAAACAGCAGATCCCCGTTTTGGACCCTACAGCCCGAAATTACGACAGGTCCCAGACATTGTGTTTGTTTATTCAGACTTTATGTCATTTATTCCTTTGACTACAAATAGGATAAATCTTGTGTCGCTGGATAAGTTCACATTCTAATTTCCTGGTTCTCCCGGTTAAGAATGTGTGCTAAGCAGGCAGGAGCTGCTGAAGTGTACGCCTGTGAGCTGTCTAAGACCATGTATGAGCTGGCCTGTGAGGTGGTGACTGCTAATGGGATGAACGGTGGCATCAAGATTCTCCATATGAAATCTCTGGAGATGGAAGTACCTAAGGACATCCCACACAGGTAAGATTCATTCAGGTGCTGGTGGAGACGAAGTAAAATATTTTTTTCCTAAGTTTTTTTGAATGTCTTTCACTTTCCTTTCAGGGTGTCGCTGGTGGTGACAGAGACTGTAGATGCAGGGTTGTTTGGCGAAGGCATCATAGAGAGTCTCATTCATGCCTGGCACCACCTACTCCTCCCTCCAAAGGTGACCTAAATTGTTAAAAACATGCCAGCGAGATTATTATTTTTGTAATTAATTGACAGAAATTTATAGACAGAGACAGATAGACAAAATAGATTACATATTTTACTTTTTCCCAATTTCCATAGTAAATAATGTATATATTTTGAAGTTGTATATCTGTCTATCTTGTCTGTCCTGTCTTCCCTTTGTATTTATGTGGTGTGGATAATGTAAGAAAAGCACAAATAGGAAACACTGATAGAGTTAAATGTATGAGCATACTGGCCAATAAATTACAATTAATTTGAAATTATTATGATAATTATGTAACATCAGCATCAACAGCAGGAGGCTCTGTGTACAGATGTCACAGACAGACAGACAGACAGACAATGAGAATATCAGAACTAGTTCCAGAAAATTGATAAAGATGCACGATTCTGTTTTTGTCCTACAGAGTGCGCAGAATGAGTGTGGGGAACCCTCAATGACAGGCCGGGTCATCCCTGCAGGAGCCACTGTGTTTGCTATGGCTGTGGAGTGCCTTGAGGTCCGCCGGCATCACGGGTGAGCTCTAAAGACCGTCTGAACCGTGAGGTGGAATCTATGTGGCGCCTGCTATAGACTGCTCATTCTCTTGTGCACAGGCTGTGTGTGTCCGAGTTGGGTGGCCTGTCCTTGGCTGCAGTAGGAGAGCTTCGGAGCCCGGTCAGCTGTAGCTCCATGCCGGATGACTCCATGGAGCCATACACCACAGAGAGACTGAGCAGACTGCCAGGGGGGTACAAACCTCTCACCCAGCCCTTCAGAGCCTTTGATATAGATTTTAACAATGTACAGGTGAGCAGAAATATCAACTTGAAAATGAAATCGGTGTGTCAAACATGGTGTAATTGTATGTTTGGTTACTGGTTAGATATAAAGATATAAAGACGTCTGACGTCATAGTATGGAAGATAAATTGTAAATTAGCTGCATTTTAGTCCAGAACTTTATTAATTATCATGCCTCACATTCACACACCGTCAGCCAAGGTAAACATTGGGTTATTGTCAGGGTTGTTCCAGGCTTAGGGACCCTTCAACATGGAGGAGCAGGGGACTGGACCGGCAACCGTTCAATCACTACGTATCCACCCCTACCCCCAAGCCACGCCGCCCTCATGATATCTAACGTCTATATTGTAATGTATAATTATGTACGAGAAGAATGTAATGAATTTAATTGACCAAATTTGTTCAGTGTAACTATCATATTATCTGTTTCTTGGCCAATAATAGTAAGCATTAGTGGCCTCATGTTATTTGGCCATCGGTCTGCAGGGATTATCTTGAAATTAGAATAATTAGTTGATATTTATAATTGAATATATTTATCCAAAGATGTGCAGGATGCAGCCCTTGGAGCCTGGTAACAGCTACGAAAATGTGTCTGGAATAAACAAAGTAAACTCGCTTCAGTAGACAGATACTTCCTGCAGTGTTGTGTGTGTGCTGCATCGTATTTCAGCTAATTCTGTTAGTTCTCTGGCAGTACAGTGTGCTTCACATCAGCCACGAAAGGTCAACGCACCCTCACGAGCACATAAACAGAAGCCAAATTTGAGTATTTTCAATTTTCTTCCTCTAGGTTTCGATCATTATTCAGAGCTGGAAGGAAAAATAAATGAAGAATAAAAAGAAGCAAATTGCTCTCTCATTGTGTAATTTAGAGGGTTTATTTGGTTGTGATGACCTGTTTGGTGTGCCAGCATTTCTCATTCAGAGGGTTGAGGTATAAGTTGGTCACTGTAACAGATTTCATATTACCGTATTGGTGTACCACCATGCAGATTTGCCCCCATTTAAATATAACCTCTGGTTTATTTGTAAGGGACCACAAAGCTCCGGGCAGTGAAGCTGTGTTTTGAAACAGTTGGAGATGATGTTTGTTCCTTTGGTGCATCACTGTGATGAAGGTGGACAGCTTTAATAACATAATGGTCACATTGGGATAGAAAATATGGGACTGTTGCACATTGCCCTTGACTGTAGACTTCACACACCCTGTGTTTTCCAACATCAGTTTCAACTCATCTATTTTTACATGGATTTTTTTTTCTTTTTACACACCTGTGTCTACACCTCAGCTTCATTTGAGCTTGAGTTTCATGTAACAAAGCTATTTTACTCTTTTTAACCACAATACAGCTGCACTTGGCTGATATCTGATCATCGTTTCTTACACGATATTACAGCTGTATATTGCCTCATGCGGGTCATGCTCTGTTTGTGCTCATGATCGTACTAATGTTTTTGCCGATGTCACATGTTCCGGTGCCACACCAAGTTATTGTCCTAATCATATGACGCTGAACGAAGGCTTAAACTGTAAATCTCTTTATGATTTTATCTGAGCAAGTATACAGCAAAAAGCGGAGGAAGCAGTTGTAGAATAGTTAAACATTCATCCAAACTGTTTCTGCTTTCTTATCTCCTTTTTATGTTGTTTATTTTGTCATTCTTGCATTTAGTGTGTACTCAGCTGTGATGTTATTAATTTTTCCTGTATTTTTACCTTGTGTTTTAGGGGCATGATCGCTTGCCTTAGTCGTTAAGTTTTATGATTGTTAGGTTGGGCCCAACCAAGACACGAAAGGCTTCAAACTGAACTGCTCCAAGTAACTGAACTACTTGAATGTGAAACTTTGCTATTTAGCTGTGATATTAATGCTCAAACTGACTCGTAGGAACTGGAAGGGCTGAGCTCCAGGGAGGTTCAGCGGCTCCATATGCTCGTCACCCAAGGGGGGGTGCTTGATGCCCTGGCTGTGTGGTTCCAGCTCCACTTGGATGAGGAGAGCAGTCTCTCCACTGGTCCACAGGAGGACACATGCTGGGAACAAGCCATCTACCCTGTCCACTGTGCTAAGGGTAAGGCACTGAACGTTACACACACACACACTCACACTCACACATTCTCTGGTAGTCTCCATTCAGTTATACACTTGTTGACCAAAATTCTCATCCTTTATCTGATTTATCTAGGGCATTTACCATTTATAATCAATAGCTGATTTATCTGCAGATGAAGTGAGAGTGTTTAAATAAAAAAAAAAAAAAAAATCTCATTTCGTAATCTTTGCGTCTGTGCATCGTGCAATTCTGAATTCTATCACATGAGGGCAGTATATGTTCTGGAAAGTCAAGCTTGTTGTGTCATGAATGGAAAAAGTCACTACTTTAAGTCATTATGGATCCAGATTGTTGGAAGATTCTTTCTTTAATTTTGGCACATGCAGTAAAAATGCACTGCCCTCTGGATCAATGAATGGGAAGAAATCCAAAAAGGTTTTCTTTAATAGCTCATAAATTATTAATGATAGCGATGAGACAATAGATTGTTGTATGGTGAGGTAACTTCAGGAGACCAAGGACAAATGAAGGACTGTTGGGCCTTGGTGGAGGTATGTGCTCTGATAAATGCCCCTCTCATTCTGTAAAATAGACAGCAGGAATGTGTATTTAAAAAAAAGACACAAATTTAAAAATGACACATGCCACCATTCCAACTGGATATGGTAAATGGTAAATTTACTGCATTTATATAGATATAACGCAATATTGAACATCCTAATATGAAGGCTTCCTGTGAAGTCGTTATACTAGCTCTGACTTAAACTGATTGATAAAACTGCAAACATTGTAAATGAATTTAGAGTAAAACATATTTTGGAAAAAAAATGTTTTTTTGGCTGTTTTATTTTTTATTTTTATGGATTACTTTTAGATTATCTGTTCATTTTTCCTGTAAGTGGGTGCACCAGGAGCTATAGGCCTACAGTGAGTTGTTCCATTAGTTATCATGGCACCTCATCTTTCAGACATGACTCCTGTCTGCTGCATTTCATATCACTGTTAATTGGTAAAGGCAGCATCAAAGCAGCTGCCACCTTTCCGGCTGATCACTAACATCCGTGTCCCGGCTGCGGTGACGTGTGCACCGGGATCGCCTGTGACACTATTTAGTGTTCATGAAATTCTTATGGGCAATAAATATGCATTTTTCCCAAATGTCTGTGATGAGCCACACGCTGACACGAAGACATGAGCAGATGTTATTCCTTTAGGATTCCTCTCTGTGCGTCTCCCCCTTGCTGCACACCCAGTCCCTTGAATCTCATTTCCCTGTCGAGCTCACTCTCTTTACCTCTCCCTGCCTCTCCTTCCTTCTCTACTTCTCCCGCCTTTCCTCTCTTCTCTGCTCCCAGGTTTTGTTCTGAAGCCCAGGGATGAGCTGATTGTCGAGGTCTCCTGCAGAGATGCCTACCTGAGGCTCTGCAGTGCTGCCGTGGTGAGAGATGGGCATGAAATACGTCTAGACAAACCCCCAGAGTCACAGCACACTGAAGGCCTCGTTTTAAACCCGAACCCAGAGGCAGAACTGTGCAGCGCTTTAGCATGTCTACAAACTGAACAGAATCTAGCCAAAGACTTCTGTATGCTTGAATGTTCAGAAATGGCCCTCCTGAACAATCACCATTACCATCAGAGTTTTAGCAGTGCATTAACCAAACTCATCACGAGCCTGAAAAACAGACACCAAGGATCTGAACTCATGTCCGCTCCCATTGACCTCACCAATTCAACCAACTCCACCGACAGCGCCGACCTATTATACGTGCTGGATGTGTCGGAGGGATTCTCTCTGCTCTCCCTCATAGCTGCCAGCCAAGGTCACACCAAGGCCTACAGCTCAGTAGAAAAAAAGAAGCAGCAGGAAGCACTAAAGAGACTGGCTCACTCCAACGGCGTCCCAGAACAGAGTCTGGAGTTCTGGCTCAACCACACGGAGGACGAGCAGGCAATGCTGCAGCGACCGTCCAGGGAGAAGCTGTGGAGCGCCATCATCTTGGACTGTGTGGAGACCTGTGGTCTCATAAGACAGAAGTTGATGGAGAAAGCCTCGCTGGCCAGGTAAGAGCAGGGGGACAAAGTTGGTAACAGTGAAACAAAAACAGTATTTATTATCTATATTCAGCGCTGGATAAAGTACCTCAAAGTTATCCTTTAGTAAAAGTACAGATATTTCTTTGACATATCACAAAATTGACCCATCAGAAAAAAAAACGTACTCGAGTAAAAGTGATTTAACTGTTGATGTTAAAGTATTTTTACTGTGCTGTGTTACTTTACACCACTGTGCATACTAGATGTCTACTGGAAGAAGGAGGCCGTATTTTTCCGGAACGTATCGTGGTGTACGGCATGCTGGTGGAATCGGACACGTTACTCTTGGAAAGTGCAGTCCAAGGTCAAGAGCCAACGCTTGGCTTCAATATTGCTCCGTTCATCAACCAGTTTACTGTAAGTATTGTATATAAACCCAGACACCGTATAAATAAATAATAATTCTTGTTGATCTGCGTTACATCACATTCTACGTCTGCACATTAGGAGCAAATGTTATGTCTATAGATGGATTTGTTGATTAGTATTAACACTTGGTGCAAAAATTTACCGCCTGAATATAAACAGTTATGTTTTGCACTCGTATTTTGTTTTGCCTTCTGTTGAGCAAGACCTTTTTGGAATACCTGGGCACTGGGATGTGTTTTCAGTTACTTCTTCTTTTCACTGTACCCAAATACTACATAGATGCTGCTATAGATGCTGAGAAATCTCTCTTCTTCTTATTTCCTCCATCTGGAAATTGTTGTTTTTTTTCTGCATGATGTTTGTGCTCCATTTTCACAGGCCCCTCATGGGGCGGTAGTTTGTTTTAACAGATGTTATCTTTGAAACCCTCAGTGGAGGGCGCTTTCTAGCACAACTGTCACATGAGAGAACACACAGCATCCGTACCTGAATCCATCAGTGCACATTACATCAAGCACATCAAACAGCAGACTCTGAGATCTACACAACTGTGACAGGGAGGAGGAAACATTGTTTTGTTTTGTAGTAAATTAATAACGACATTACTGTGCTGCTACTTGCATCTCCAGCTGTACCCACCATCCTTTTGTCAAGTTTTGAAGAGTTTGTGGTTGAAGTTTCCAAGCATTGATCGGTGACTGAATAAATAGGAGCAATACGGATGGATCATGATGTGGATACATATCTGACAGCCTGTTTATCTTGTGTCTTTAACGGATTCAGGTACCAGTTCACGTGTTTCTAGATTTTTCCACACTGGAGTGCAGGCATCTCAGTGAGTCTGTGGAGCTCTTTGTTCTTGACCTCATGGATGCCAATGCAAACTACATAAACAGAGAAATCAAGGTATGGTTATTCCCACTAAGCACTACGAACATCTCAACATCATCTTAACAGACTTTCTAGATTTACAATTAATGTGATTTGGACAGTGCCGAACTGCTGATGATAGAATCGATTTTTCACTGCGTTATGAAATTCTAGACTTGTGATTTATAAACAAAAAGAAACACCTCTTTTCCATCTATATAACTTTTTGAATTAGTTGAATGTTCCTGCTTACAGTTAAGTATCTTCTTCAATCCTGATCCCTGACCCCCCTTCCAGGTCCAAGCGACATCTGCAGGCAGAGTAACTGCAATTCCCTTCTGGTACCACATCTACCTGGACGAGGACATCAGTGTCAGCACCCTGAGCCAGAACTCTCACTGGAAGCAGGCAGCTGTGGTGCTGCAGCAGCCCCTGGAAGTGAGAGCTGCGGACTGGGTCTGTCTCGCCGTGAAGCTCCACAAGAGCACAATCTCCATATCAGCCCATATAGAGACTGACCCAATGGAGTAATGGTTCCTCATCTTTTAGTTTGCTGCTAGTGTGTCATACACAGGCCAAAATGAAATTATTAGCATACAGGAGAATGCAATAAATGCCATGCATTATCGCCATAATGTTGGGTTTCTCCGAATGGATTGTTGGGGCTGTGACAACGTAATGTCCTGCCCGTGTAAGCCCAAACAGTTGGATGTTTGAGTCGGATTACTGAGCATGTACATTTTTAACAGTTTTAATGTAAATTGTGCTTTTAAAAATAAGACATTTGTTATAATACATAGTAAATGTTTGTCTGATTGGGATGATGTAATTTGTCAACAAAAAAGCATTTTGAATATGAGTTTCTTAATAAAGGCGAGACAGAAGATATGTCTTCGTAAATCAGGTTTATTTTAAGGTCAAAAGTGTTCAAGATGAAGTTAAGCATGAACGTGGAGGTGTTCTGATTGTAAAAGTTTATTTAAAACATGTAAGGCAAAGCAACATACCAAAAGTCTACACCCAGATCACCCGTTATGCATTTGACCTATCAAGCTGATATCCTGCAAAATAAATTGAATCTGTTGACATTTCGCACAGATCCATGTCAGTCACAATAACATACAAATTGAAATGGCAGTATTACAGTGACTGTAAATGTTTAACGCTACAGTAACAAATAAATCCTGAATATCCTGTGTCATTAATACTGAGAGACGAGCAGCTCCACAGCACAGAGAGGACGGAGAGGATTGGAGACATTTACAACAGATGATGCAAGAGTGGTTTGAATTCAATGCAGCATTATTAACAGCAGGAGGTAATTACAAATGTACTGATTGTACATTTTTTGACTAAATTACATAAGTTAGTTAAGTACTTGCCTATTATTGCCCTTAATTATAACAGCGCAATGGGACACATATTGCATAAATCTGATATGGTGTAGTTACACAGGCAAGAATGCAAGTTATCATATTTGGGTCTAAGCCAGAGTCATCAGACTGAATTTCAAACTTCTTGCCACACGAATATACTTTTAATTCATAAAATATTTACTTTTTGGGCAGCTGATGTGCTTTACTCAAGAGGATTTCAGTTTATTATTGTTCGTGTGCTGTCCTGAAATCACTATATACTGTATGTGAACAGACTTTTCCATCTTAGACCTGTAAATTTCTGTTTTGTTACATGCCACCAAGATACCTTGTTCAAGAACTGAGTGATAACTTCCCAACTGGATATATACAGTATGCATGCCACACTTGAAAAAAGATCTCAATTACTGTAACATCAAGAAGCATGACATCACACTGTATATCTCTGAAGAAAGCTGTGCTTTTTGGGGAACACCAAGGCCTGACCACAATTCTTACTGACTAATCGTATATGATGTGATATACAATTCTTTAGTAGAACTAAAATGTAATATCCTAAAAAAAAAAAATCTGTAACAACCAGAGTAATAGCTTCAAGGAACATTCTTGCAGCTGTCACTGGCAGAGGTCCATCTTTCTTTGCATTTGTCAGCATACGTCTTACTGTTGTGTTAGTAAAAATGGCTGTACTCGGGTCCTGCCCAACCACGTTTGATCCAGTCTCCTAGTGACACAAGGCTGAAGAGAAAGCTAAGTGATTACAATGAGATCTTCATCTGTTGGTCCTTTGGAATCCTGGATTTCTTCAGGTTGTGCCTCATGTACTTCATCCCAAGGCACTGAGTTGAGGCCCGCAGGCGCCGACAAGGAATGCGGCGTTGCGGTTTTTCCCAAACCCTGGTACTGTCCGCTGGGTGACATCGGGTTGGATGAGGCCTCTGCGATGGCATCTTGGGAGCCAGTAGAGAGAAGCCCAGACCGTTCGCCATCGCTCTGCGCCTCATTAAAGTAGGACTTCCTTGGATGGCCCATAACTGTCCTTCCTGTACATAAGGACACAGAAAATCTTTCCCATATCTGTAATAATGCCAGAGATATGAATTTAACTGCAGCAATAAATAAGGGCACTCACCAACATTGCGGACTTGTTCAGTAATGTCTGCTCTGACATCAGAAATGTCCCACATAGCCATGAAGGAGTCAAAACACGAGCCCTCCTCAGCCTCTTGGATGTACGGCTTGTAGGTGAAGCTAAAGTGATGAGCGATGGCTGCCAAAAACATTTCCACGCATATGACGAAATCCTGAGAGGAAACAGGACAGAGTGCACGTGCATATGGTCCGTTGTGTTACAAAGCAGTACCATGAAAAGCAACCGATCTGTTATAGTTTCAACAATACAATAGAGATACACTTCAGGAGGATTTAAGGAACAAATCGATTACATATTATGACGTGGTTCCTTCCTCCTCAGGGCCACAGAGACGCAATCAAACATGTTCACGTGGCAAGCATACACACTTACTTTATTATTTAACTGAGAATACTTGTAAAGCAATGGGTAAATGGGGCCTGATGGGAACACAAACAGAATAAGAGCTTCTCAGGCTAGTTAGTGTACATCCAGCAGGCAGACCAGCAGACTTTGTGACAGGAAGCTTAGCTTCAGCTGCAGATGTGACAATTAGACACACCTGTGTCCAATTACCACTAAAACTTCAGCACCTTGTGCCACAAAGTCCCAAACAAACAACCTCACACACACAAGCACCCAAAACTAACCCCTCTGCCATACATGTTAATTACACAAAGGAACTTTGCCTCATGAATATATCGGAATTAAGAGCCTTATCTTACCTGTAAGCCAGTAGCTACAGCCTCCACGCTTTGCCAGTCCCATGTGCGTTTCTCTGAGATTATTCCAACTTTGACGAGCAAAGCAATAAGCACGGCTTGCCTGACAGAGATCAGAAGATTACACATTTTCAGCACTTCTTATTACTCAAAATATCTCCACCTATATGAATGATGAATAAAACATTTGGACACACTGGATATTACCAGAAAGACACAAACACCACCATTTTGACACACAGAAACTTGCCCACTGGTCTGATTGGGCTAAGTTCCTCTCTCAGGGCTCGGTAGAACAGCACCAGGCAGTACATAGCAAACTAGGATAAACAAAAAGCAGAGAAAGACATTAATATTTGCTGATAAGCAGATCAAGAGCATTTCTAAGCATGCTGGCAGACATCAAAATTCTTATAAGGCCTTTAATTAAAGCAAACCATGTGTGTAAAATGTAGAAACCGACGTCATTACCAGCTGTGACATGTTGTTGAAGATGACCAGATACGTCCATGCATTTGCTGAACTAAAATTGCCTTCATCATAGACTCCACAAAGCTGACAGATTCTAGAAAGGAAAAAAAAAATCATAATAAATACAAAGATGGAACATATAGCCATGACACAAAGGTGCAGAAAGAGCCCAGTCCACTTACAAGGCAATCACTGTTGTGACAGGTCTAACAACGGTGTACTGCAACACACCCAGCTTGCATCTCAGCAGTAAAACCCTGCAGAGGGAATTTATGATTTTAATTATAAAACACATTGTTTTATGACATAACAGTTACATATTGGCTATCACCAAGTTAAGCACTATACTGAGTTGCTTAATTTTCCCCTGATAGTCATTGAACCAAGGGCCATTCTTAACAAACACATTTACAATGCAACAATACCTGCAACAGTAGTGTGTTATGAAATATAGAAAAATTTGGGGTGATGACATTTATGTAGAGACAAATTTTTCTTAAATGAGGACATGCTGATCCTTTAGAAAGAATTTCATGATAAAAATTAATTACACACAGGCATGTAAACCAATTACTGAGATTGCCTGTCTGCAGCTAATGTGAAGCCCGTGACTCCTCTTACATGTCTTTTGAGAAAAAAAAAAAACTATTTCACACTTCCATGTTAACTTTTCAAAGTTTTCAGCTAACTGTAAAGAACTCAACTTTTAAATAGAGAAATAAAGCTATCACCTTCTGTCCAGTTACTAATTTCTACAGCTTGTGTGGTTTTGGTTTACCCCAGGCCAGCTCTACAGATATTTTCTTCAAAAACACCTCATTGACATCAAACTTATAACAGGAATTGTGTTGCTTGTGGTAGTTTTGACAGGACTAATAAGAAAGTTTGACAAACACTAGTGAGCTCTAAAACCATAGTGACAGACAGATCAAGCATCAATATTATTAAAAAACTAAGCACCACAGCCTTTAAGTTTGCACACAATGTAGACTTCCAAAGTCCATGCCCACCAGCCACAGTTTGATCAGATCATGTGTAAAGGTGTTATGATTTTGTTGTGTACTCACTCTCCCATTGGCCAAGGGGGACAGCAACAGAGAGGGGGCAGGTGTTTTTGCTGCTCCTGAACCTCCAGCATCATCACCAGGCTGGGGTACTGATTTTCCAGATAGTTCAGCAAGAATGTCATGAAGTTGTAGATGACGTAGGCCTCATAGCACTCTCTACATGTGTCCACATAAATTGCTATCCTGGGATATTTCAACGCAAGCCACTACGGAATAAAAGGAGAAGGCAACAACAAAAACAGAGGATGAAAGACAAATGCCAATTAGTGAAGTCTATGAATGATCTGCGCTATCGTGACTCTGGTAAGAGCAGCCGAAGTGCATATCTGTGCTGGACAATAGCTTGTGAACACAATAACAACTCACACTATCCAAGCTGTAGATTGGGACCATCCACAGTATCCTAGGAGTAAGATAAAACCAAGTTGTTAACACAAGAGACAAAATTTGTTTTCCATTATTGTTTTTTTTTCTAATGGCATGTTGACCAGTTTACCTGATGATGGGTTTCTGCAGCTCTGGCTGAGTGTAGTGTACCAGGTGCTGGAGGATGCCCCACAGTGATATGGGTATGGTCATGAAGACAAATATCCCAGCTATGAACCATGCTTTGTTATGAGTGGCGACCTGTCATTACAGTGAAAGCAAGCTTCAACTTCAACGCTCATGTAATAAATCTGAGTGGTATCCAGGGCAATCAAGACATCATTTTAACTGTTTAAAGTTGTGTAAACAATAGGAAAGATGACACAAAAAATACTAACCGCCGATCCCTTCAGTTCCCAAATACATAATGGCAGGACGACTAATAAAAGCAAAATGTACAGCACGATGACCAGCGGCCGGATCCATCTTCTCCAGTTCCCACATGAACAAGGCATCTTCTTTCCCAAGGCCGTTTAACTTGCAACACGGATTTGTTTACAACTGCTAATCCTTGCTAACGCTCGATGCAGGTTTCATTAGCTTGGCATTATCACGCCGCAACTATCTCACTGCTACGGCAAAACAAGCTGTTTTATAGCAAACAAGTCAGCTGGTTAGTTCAGCGAGTTTCAGTCACGAGGATTCAGAGGTCTCATAATTATGTGAGCAAACGACAGTGGAATTTAGTAGCCACTGTTAGCTTGTCGGTTGCTTCACTATGTAAAAAAACGGGTCATGCTGTCTGATCTATCCAACGTCTCTGAATGACCATCGAGCAAAACATTAAAAAGACATCATAAGCGAAATATTATAAATGTAGAGTATGATGGCGGGGGGGTTTCAGTTGAGCTTCCGTTTGAAAATAAAAGTTTTTAAAAAGTAGTAAAGCTGTTGATCGTACACTTCCTGTTAGCTTCATCTAGCCCCGCCTACGAGTTTGCCAATTGGTGGACACGAAGTGAAGAAACGTCATTGTGTCGGCCAGGAACGTTCCTGGGAACGATACCGCCGACAAACCTGGCGAGACCACATGGTACGTAGTTTGTAAGACTTATTAAACGGCCTTCCATAGTTTGTAAGACGTATTAAACGACCGTCCATAGTTTGTAAGATGTATTTGCCCTTATGACCCTTCCATACCTAATGTTCACATCTTGTGGTAACTTTATGTTGGTGTGCGTTTCCATTTACAACGCGATCTGCATTTGGACCACAAGATGGCGATGTGAAATAACAATTAGTTGAAAGTCAAAGCCGACAGTTATTTTTGTTCTATTATCTAACATGTAGTTTTATACTGTTTACATGGCACAATCACTGATTCAGAATTTCATTTTATCTCAGTTTTAAACATATCATATCCCCCCTGTGTCTTGTAGATTTACTCTTTTTTTAGTTTTAGTAGAGACACAATGAATACATCTAACACCAAGACCATTAAAACATTTTTTGACCCCTATAGGGTCAGGTCTTTACACTGCCTTTTTTTTCATTAGACAGCTATTTATTTGTTTTAATATCAAGCCCTATAACTTTAACGAGCATAAAACACACTGCTTAAAAGACTGCAGACTGGTTTGGAACACTGGAATCCAAACAAAGCTGCAACTTAAATTTACAAGTCCTTGCGCTCTGTCTTAATTACTGTCATGGTGAGGAGGAAGAACATTTAGTGAATTTTTATGTGAAATTGACACTATGTCAGAGCCTTCCCGCAGCTTTCCCGACTTGCAATGCATATAGTTTTCCTTCTTAATCTGTACAATCTTTGGGTGTCATTGTTCAGCCTCTGCACAATATCTCTCTCTCTCTCTCTCTCTTTCGCGTGTGTGTATGTGTCTTAGTTTGAAATGAGAGGAGGCAGAACTTTCCGTTCTATTGCACCATGTCTCCACTGCCCCACAGTCACAAAAATCACTGGTTGTTGCAGGACAGATTGTTCATGAATTTTGAATTGATCCTTTTGGCTTTTATGAATTAGAAATGCTCTTAGCCCCAAGTCGCACAAACGAGTGCCATGGTGAATGGCTTGGAGGGAACGCCATGCAAAATGCTATACAGAGTACAGCTACGTAAGGACTGGCAAAATAAACATATGCTGTGTTTGATCAGACAAAGAACATATTTTAGCATATAGGATTTGGCGTCCATCACGTCTGACTTTATTGTAGCCTGTAGAGTGGAGTAACCCCTGTACGCTTGTAGACAGAATAGGCTGAGGAATAATGGTCAATACACGGCAACAAAAACGCAATGTCTGATTCCAGGTTTGTGACAATAGATAATGTATCAACCAAAGTGCACCGCCTTCCTTGAGGGAATACACACGGCTGCTATTGTGCACCAATTATTAATTTATCTTAATATGTCTGGCACGGGCCCATTTGTCAGGAAGTGTTTGTACTAAGTGGGGGTGTAGACTTGAGTTACTCTTTCCACCAACAAAAACATTTTTAAGACTAATAAGTATTTAACAGCCTGAGAACAAACTTCACTACAGATTCATTTAAAAAGACAATCAGCTGACTATTTATTCAACTGAGTGAATTTTTCAAATTTGCACTATTCCAGGTTACTTACAGCAATCTGTTACAGATGAAATGATGTCATGTGAAGTTGCTCCTCTTTCAAGGCTGCTCTCCTATGAAGAGTATTAGCTGATCTAATTTCCACGACAAGAGGAAACCTGACCCCAAGGGGAGTTTCACCGTTTTCTATGTACATCCATTACTGCAGATCATCTGTGCAATCCATACAGATAAACAGGAAGCACTACAGATTATTTTTTTGCCATGGGTTGTGTAACAAAAATGTCATGTTGTGGTAGAGTTTACTGAACTGAACTGAACTGAAAGAGGAGGAGGTGGCCACAGAAAACATGTAAAACATATACTAGTAGATATAAAATCAAGGACATGTTTCAAAACCAGTTGTCTCTGTGATGTCCACTCAGTTTTTTTCTTGCATTCCTGAACCTGTTTCTCATTATCAACTCCATCATAACTGGACTGAAACACAGGCTTCTATGTTATTGCATTATGAGCCTTGAGAAAACACGCTGAAGTCTTGTAAACATGCTCTCCGTTTTACTTTTACACAAACAGTTACGTGGTCCTCCATTGTATATTGTGACAATAAAATCCAAAAACAAAAAAGAGAGGAAGAGCGCTTTGGGCCCTCAGGAATATCCATCATTCGCTTTTCAAGCTTCATTAATTCCCTGCTGAAAAGATTCGGACCAAATTCCATGCAGCCTGACCTCCACTTCCCAGAAAACATCAATATGTTCCATCACATTATTATGTTTGTTGCCCTCAATAAGTAGAGCATGGTATATCTTATGGTATATCAAAGTCATAAGAAGTTCACTGCTACTTCATGGAGTCTGGGTCGATAAAAAAAAAAAAAAAAAAGTGACGTTATTTTATATGAGAATATGAAACAGTTTCATAAAGACTGAGACCTATCTGAGATTTATCACAAACCCTCTGAAACAAATAACAAACCAGCTTCCAGTAAGGACTTGGCTCGTTTACTCTTCTGTTAGTGTTGGAGCTTTTTCAACTTTTTTTTCTTAAATAAAGGATCACTTGGAAGTCGTCTCTTTTTCAGAGGAATAGATAACATAACCCTACATTAGTGAAACTCTTGGCCAGAGAATATATTACGCCACAAACATTTGGAATAATATATTCGTTGTAACTGACTGAGTGCAGCATCACACTTAATTTGGAAAAACATGTTTTTTGTTTTTATTCCATTTCAAGCCCATATTGGCTCTAAGCCGCTTAAATTACGAATACATTCTACTCACTAATCGTATATTTGAACAGTGAATTGTGCATTTGAAGTAGAAAGACAGGAATATTATCAGAATACTGATACTCACCGAAATATTTAAAAAAAACATGAAAAGGTTAAAGATAAATAGATAGATAGATAGATAGATAGATAGATAGATAGATAGATAGATAGATAGATAGATAGATAGATAGATAGATAGATAGATAGATAGATAGATAGATAGATAGATAGATAGATAGATAGATAGATAGATAGATAGATAGATAGATGACATAATTAGGTGCTGTCAGTTAATAGATAAATTGGCCCCTAAATTAGTTGTTTTAAAACTACGTGAACGTATGCACGGCACCTCGATGCTCATGTTCCTCATTTAAACCAGGATATGATGAATAATGGTCAAGTTATGCTTTTAGAGAGATCCTCTTGACAAAAGTGACTTATATGTATGAAATTCCCACCCACCATCCAAGCTGTTCACATCCCCTCCACTGACATTAGTAACCCTCAGGGCTC